>VZTU01015899.1:450961-499278 GCA_013400835.1 Zapornia atra
AGTTGTGGTTCTGAAAAAGCTGTGAAACATCTTCCTGTTATTTCTTTTTCATCTTTCCAAACACTGGCCAGGAATAACCCCATCCTATTCTTTTCTTGGGTTTTTGAAACACATATTGACTGTAATGACTATAAATTATCTGGTTAATGTGCCGGATTTATAAAAGTGTTAGAGCTCCTCTATGCTGCTACCAGGTGCTTCTGAGAAGGTACAAGGCACAAGACAGAATCTTACTTTTTCTGTGCCTGCTTCTGCTTTAATCCACTGCAAATATTTAACTTTTGAAAATTTTGCAAGTTAACTGGATTTTAAGACAGTATCACCACATCGCTCTCCACCTGATGGGCTGTTAGGTCTTTCTTCAACAGAAGAGGCAGTAGATTACTAGCCATCATTACCTCTGCCAAAGGCCTCCCTGTAGTCACCATCTTGATGGTCAACTCAACTTCTGGATCATAATCTTCCTTAAATTTGCTTTTAAGTTTCAGACACATGCTTTTACTGAACTCCATTACAATCTGCATATGTAAAAGAAGCAAGATAAGGGTGCAGACTGGAGCACTGGAGGTTCCATGTGAACATAAGGAAAAAACTTTTTCACTGTGAAGGTGACAGAGCCTGGACATGTTCCTGTGACCTAATCTAGGTGATCCTGCTCTGGTGGGAGGGTTGGACTAGATGATCTTTTGAGGTCCCTTCCAACCCCTAAAATTCTGTGATTCTGTGGAGTCTAACACAGCTACGGTTGTTCTTCCTGTACTGTAATTACTACTCTAAAACCACCACAAGTACTGAACCAGTAGAAGTTTCGATGACATACGATTACATAGAGACACTGCAAAATAAGCCAATTAATAAACCTTGCAGTATCTGCATCTTCAGTACTTGTCTTTGGCTGCTGACCTGGGAGTGGAGTTGAATGCCTTAAGTGCTGCATGACAGAAATAAACTGGTACTACAGAAGTTTATATCCCCTCAATAACCGATTCCTAAACCAACACTGGAACAAAATCGGGGTCTTGGGAGAAGATGTCTTAAGAAACACCGAAACCACCTCTTCTTATCTCAAAATCTTCTTCAGATCATTTTGATCTGAGCACAGCCATAACAAACAGAATCCAAAAAGAAGCATTTCAGTGTCCAGAGAGGAGCTGCTGCGGTGGAAGATTCCAGGCTCTGGGATTTCTCATGACAAAGATTAACAGCAGTCATATTAGAATTTTTTGAAGACTTTTTTTTGGCAGATCAACATCTACTGGATAGAGAAAAAGTCTAAAATGATAAAGAAGTGCTCTCCTACAGTTCCTCCCATACCCCCTAAAATCCAATTTTAAAAACACAAACAATCTTAAAGAAAGGTCAGTAGTCTGTTATGAAGCATTGGCTGACCTCATCTCTTCTGATGCCTGTTTCTTTGCTTATGGCATTCTCCAAATTATTTGGGTTTCCTGCCACACTTTGCATTTGCTTGGTAATTCCTGATAAGAGCATGACCTGTGTACAGAACTGAGAGTCAGGTAAGGAAGCAGAACCATATATGCAAGTGATGATCTTGAGTAAAGGATATTACAAAACCACAGCCTTAAGTACAAATTTAACTACTATAAATCTAAAAATAAACATATTTCCTGGTAGAAGGCTTTCAGAGTTTCTGCTCTATACTAACCATTCTCAGGAGGAATCGTATTCGGCTTTTTTCATGTCTATAAATAATGTTTAATTTCTGCTATGGTACCAGTTTGGATTGAGACCACTTTAGATCTACACCATCTGGCAGTGTATACACACCACGGAAAGCCAACCCCCACCCCGTGCAGCAAAAAGTTTAAAAATTAACAGTACTCCAAGGTAGAATTTTGGTTATCTTTGCAAAGGTAATTTACCAGATTGTAAACTTTCATCAACAAAGTGAGAATGGCAGGAGACCTGACCTGTTCCCGACTTTTCTGAGCAGTTTCATGAATCCAGTTTTTGTTTGCACAAATGGTGCCCATGGAGAGAATCCTTTATTCCTATGAATGAAAGTATTTGTGTGCAAATGAGCACATTCACATGCAAATGAATGTATTTGCACAAGAAGCACTTGCCCACCTGCCATACAGAGCCTTGGCTTTTCGACTTTGTGTGTCTGGGTGCTCAGAAGCAGAGTGAATAGGTGAATAAGAACGCCAGCGATATTTCTAAAGTTGAATGGTCGGTCACTATGAACAGCGAGCAGGAAGGATAAAAGAAAAAAAAAGGGGGGGGGGAGGTTGGGATGAAGAAAAATGGAAATCTACAGAGAAAATTCTTACAACTGTTCAGATAAGGCAAGCAGAAAGACCACCACTTCCCAGAGCTGAAGCAATGGCAAACTGGAAGCGAGGGAAGAAGAGGAAGTACTGTAAATGAAATCAAGTCTTTGATAAATTCCTTTGTTTGCTGCCTTCTTTAGCAGCTACATAAATTGCATGCAAGGATAAAATCTTCTCTGAAGTAATGGAGTTGTACCACGCTGAAGTCCAGTAGCTGAGACCTGGAGAGATTCTTAAAATAGAGGGAAAATAGTTTTATTCTTTTACATATATCCACCCTTTTCCTTATACAAATAATCAGCTCACAAGCAGTACAAGTGCGTTTGCTTTCTAGACTTCCCTACGCTGCTCTGAGTCACTGCTACTTCAACAGCATCAGGCACTAATCTCTTTGATCAGGCCAATTTGGCCTTCTAGTAGTAAAAGTCTAACAGTCAGTACTGAAAAAAAGATCTGAATCGTGCATTTGAGTACCTGCATCCTTACTGTGAGAAGCAGCAAGACTGTCCAGCTCATTTCTTATCTCTTTCTCATTACACCTTGTTGCAGCATATATCCCAAAAGTCTATCCCAATGACAAAAAGCCACCCAACCCCCATTGCACACGCGATGGCTGTTCAGGAGCTGGCTGCTGGCAGACGCGTGCAGCAGGTGGACATGCAGTGAAGCACATAAATCCAATAGAGAAGACTGAGTGGGCTTTGTGGATACAGAGCAACCTGCCAAAGTAGTGGCTAGGTGACTGATGCATTGCAGCTCACAGGAGCCTTCCTGCACCTAGCAGAAGATTTTGGGGCCGTGCAGCCCCTAGAGATTTTTTTTTTCTTCTTTTTAATTTAAAATGTGTGATTACCCCTTACTTTCTGCCACCTGTTCTGCTCATAAACTTCTGAAGGCCCCTCTCTCTGCTCTAATTTCCAGCAAGCTGTCATGTTACCCTAACCCATGGAGCTACCTCCTCCCCTAGGCATTGAGATGACTTGTGTGCATTCATGTATGCAGAGTGGCAGCTGGCCCTAAGGACAACCAGGGATGTGACCCATATATCAGTTCCTTAATTTTCTTGAAACTGCACCCTGCTAAAATATAATAGACAACTCATGTGGAGCTTCACGTCTCACAGCATTTCTGTCATTTCCATGCCTGTTATAATGGTTTCTGGAAAGCTACGGTTCACCAAAAAATGTATGGAAAACCTTGAAATTCCATTAAAATCTTCAGATTTCGGACTCAAAACATCCTTACATCTACAGGAACCCCAGGTGCAAATTCAGGGAGCCCTCTCAAGCAAAATTAAATGTATTCTTGCTAAAATAACAGTTGGGTTGCTACTACAGAGTAGTCATCCTTACTGACGCACTCCCCTCCTCCTCCTTCTTCACTTTCCAACAGCATGACAAACAACAAAGCCTGTATAATGTATACAACATAATTTTGTGTTACTAAACCCTCACCAACATAATTTCAGCTAATACAAAGCACAGTCTCTGTAAACATTGCTTCAGAGTGGTTTTGGAAATCATTACAAAACTCCACAAGGTATTATTGTGCAGTAATGCAGCAAAAAAAGGAAACAATATGAAAATATTTTAAATAAAAAACAGTTGTTGATGACAGAAAGACATTATAGCATGAATCTTCTTCAGAAATTGCCTGTGCATCTTAGTATGGAGTTTAAATGTGAGATTTATACTGTAAGAACACAGAACACTTTCCAGAAAACAGATGTGATCATCACTTTGTAAGGTTTCCTGAATTCTCCTGGATGAGCTCAATGAAGGAAGATGTCCTGGTATCTGCAAAAAAATGTGAATACTTCTGCTATTTGAGAAATGGGATGTAAAATTAGATTAAGAAATACAGAATTCTCAGCCTTTGATCTTCAGCTATTTGCAGATCCAAACTTAAACATAGTCAGAAGCAGAAAGGCTCATTTATTGCTGGATAAGCAATAAATTAATTTCTTCACACTATTTCTGCTATCTATGTGTATACATCCCAACATGAAGCATGAGAAAGACTCAGCAGTTCAGAGTGTGGTCCCAGTTGTGCCATGCTGCAAACACATAGAGATATGTGGGTGCCTGATTTGTTGGCTAATTGAAAAACAAATATTGAACCACATAACATTTCCCTGTCACTAAGGTTTCAAAAAATATATAGAATTTCAAGGCTGTAATAAAGTGAGAGGTTACACTTACTCTGTTTGACCAGGAGTTCCACACAAACTACAGGCAGTCGCTACAGTTGCTAGGCTCCTTTGCAGTACCAGTTGAAAAAAAATCTTAAATATTAGGTAACAAAACAGAAAAATTCAATACAAAGTATATTCTGTAACAGAGATTCATCTGTTTTTTCCTAATTCTCAGAGTGTACAATCTTTGTGGTTACTTTATGTGTCCACTGCAGGGGTCGGCAATAGCTGTGCTACCAATTGCAGATGTAGGCAGAAAGGCTGAAAGATGTTAGGAGTTGAGTCAGATACTAAAAACTTGTCATCAAAATAGTCTCTGCACTGCAAGCTTGGTCTCTGCCCCAGAATAGATTTTTCTAGCAATCTCAGTAGAGAAACTATACATGGTTATCCGTATACACAAACAACAGCAATTTTAATGTAAAGATGACTAGTAAGGTGTGATTACTAGCTTAGTAACCTAAGCAGTGGAAGCCAGGGCAGGGAAAAGGAAAGGAAAGGAAAGGGAAAGGGAAAAAGAAAGGGAAAATTAAGCATATGAAAAAGGTATTCTTGATCAAAACTAACAGAATTGCATGGGATTATTGGTTATATGTTAATGTTCTTGATATTTATTGGAAAGTCACAGAAAACAACCTGCACCATCACTGTCCCAAATAAGATGCAGCAGTACAGAAGCAACCAGAAAGGGGTTATTTAATGAATGCTATTGAAAAAACAAATCAGTTCTAGTATCTTGTATTCTCTATTTTCTATCCATTCTTTAAACACATGTTGTTACATAGAATGTCTAAAGGAGGCTTGATCCAAGGGCTGTAAGGACCCTTCAGCTTTCTGTCACTTAGTGAAATTAAGACCCAGAGAATAGCAACCAACAGATATCCAGATCAAATTCTTATGAAGTCCTGTATATACACAATGACTTTAGTCCTTTTTCTATATTTTCTTCAGAAAGAACGAATTCCCAGTATTTTGATTGTAGTACACAAGCAAGCCCTTCAGGGTGGCATGGAAGGGAGGTTTGCTGGTATGACTCTGCATCTCAGTAGCTTGTTTTTAATAACAAACTTACACTAAAACTCAAGAGGGACATGTTTGTGGGACACTATCAGCTTCCCATTACAGCCACAAGGTATTTCCAACATTCAGGAAGGAATATTTCTAAGCAAGGTTTGGAATGAGTTCATAGGCATTTGGTCACTGAATAACTCCTTGTAAATTCTTGGATTTTAGCACATTGTCTTGTGCTAAAAACATTCTGGTTTGACCCCATGAGTAGGGACTGCCTGGGTAACTGAGTCACAATAAAGAGCAGGCTGTAGTGCAGGAAGGAGGTTCAGGAGATGAAAGCAGTCCCCTTGCATTGTATGAACACATTTCTTCCTGAAGACATCCCAGTTTGAAGGTTTTCTTTGCGACCAAAACAAATAAAAGCTTTAGGGGTTTTCTAAGTGTTTGTACACCACAACATGAGCAACAGGGGAAAACCACATGAGATGTGTTTCCCGCCTCCATTTCTAGCTCTGAATGGGAAATGCAAAGAAATAAAACTTGAAAGATTTACTGGCTGCCTTAGGGTGTCTTTTCCCCTGAAGAGATCATTACAGGATTTCATTAACTGCCTCTAGAAGTATTTTCAAACAGGTTTTCCTCCTTCACACACATTTTGATTTTGAACAGAGCCTTGATTAAGCATTTAATTTCTCTTTCTCCCCCGGGAACTGAAATAGATTTTGGTGTCTACACAAAGTGCCTCACTACTATATGCAGTGCAGCCTGTGAAATAAACCCACAAGGCTCTTTACCATGTCAGCTTTCATAAAAATCTGGTTTTAAGCATCTCCAAGTTTTAAAACCTCAGCAGCTGCTAGAAGCTTTGCCTGTTTGCTGGCCTGTTGCCTTCTGCTCTAAGCAGTGCTGAGAGCTGCACGTCTCATCGTTGCAGCCGTGCTTACCCTGGCAGGCTCTGAGCAGCTCCCGCTCAAATCCCAGCTATGACATTTTATTAAACGTGCAGTTATCACCATAATCCCACATTAGGGCCTGAGGAACCTAGCTCTGCTAGCAGTGTGTGTTTTCAGTTCAAAGCCTGCAGCCAGGAGATTATTGGATCCCCCAGCTGCGAGAGAATTTTCCCATCCCAGAGTCAAACCAGTGAGAAAGCAACAGAGCTCCCCCAACCCCCTCCTGAGGCTGGAGTCAAGTAATTTACTCAACATTTTCAGATTGGTGAAATTAATTCCCCTCACATCCCCAAATCCACCACCATGAGGTTTTGCAACTTCCCCAAGTTGCTGGATAAAAGGTACGTGACTTTTTATACTCTGTAGGCACTAGAGGAAGACTACAGGAAAGAAAAAACTAAGGCTTTTCACCCCATTTCAGAGTTCTCAAATTATTTTTGTCCCACTGTCCACACCCCTAATAATGCCTGGACAGGGCATCACACAGCACTTCTTGCCAGAATTTGCCACCCTGTGTGAAGTATCAATTCATATACAAACTACACTTAGACACACAGAAGTTAAAGGAGCATTCCCACAGACAAATCATTATGTTCTTGCACAGAAACAGCTTCAAATACTACAACCACATTTGAGTAATGAACAATGTCATCCATCTCACCCCAACAAAAAATGAGAGTGCACATTTGCACCTATCAACAGGCTTGCACAAAATGGGAACTGAACTCATGACTATGCCTCCAAAAATACAGACTCTGAGAGATGAGATGAACAGCAGTACCACAACAAGCAACTAGATACACTTCAGGAGGTCCAGTCTCTCTTGTCCCATATACCACTATGCCCCATTGTAAATTAAGGGCTTGGAGATGTCGATTCTCTCTGCAAGGGAATAAAGCCTGTATCTACAGCACATGGAAAATAAAATTCCAGGACTGTTGAGAATCAAGAGTAACAAAGCAACGCCTCTCTTATTTCTAATTCCACAAGGCAATGATGTCAGTATTAATGACCCAAGAAAACCCTCACCACTCATTTTCAAATGTTCGTTCACGTTCTGCACTCTGCACCAGATCCTTCAGCGACTTGCAGGTTCAAAGACTGCAAGGAAGGCAGGGTTACTCAGGGCTACGAGCAAAAATATAATGTAGTGCTTTAATCGCAGACCATCCCTAAGTGGAAGCTATAAATTAAGGATCTGTACTTATATTACAGGCTTTCTTGAGAAATGGTATGTATTTTAAACAGTGATCATTTCAGTTCTAAGTCGACTTTATCAATGTCTACAGGTGTTTTAATCATCTATTGGTATATACTTACTGGTAGTTTGATAGAGCATGTTCTACAGCTCTAATAAAAAATATTGATCTACAGCTCTGAAGTACCTCAGCACTGAGTCATAAATCCTGTTTCAATATGCCTTATTAATGTGATTTTGTCTTTTTGCGATTTAATGCACTGCAGCTACTTTATACTAAATTTAGCTGCCCCACAGGAGGCTCATAAACCAGAGACCAGACAAAAGAATGATGATAAACCACACCATCACAGATAAATGTAAAAGAATATAAATTAGACACACATCTCTCTCAAAGATTTAGATGCTCCTGTTGGAGATCCTTGACCAGAGCAGTAACTGCTCTCCAAAATCCACTCATTTTCTCCCTCCCTTCAGTTGCTGATCTGCCTTAAAGGCCGTACACTTAGATTCAGCTTGGCTTCCAAAGATCCACATGCGCAAAGTGCTGTTATAGACATAGTGCCACACATCATGAAATTAATGAAGTAATTTCCAATTTTGACACCTGTTTGGTTTTTTTTTTTTTTTTAGAAGTGGTTTCTCTGCACTTTAAGTGACAGATTCAGGGCTAGATGCAGCTGCGGTGTGGAGGAAGCAAATGAAGCAAACTGCTTTCCCATCCCATGAACTGGCAACTCTGTCATAACAGCATGATGGGAAGACAGGCACCACAGTCCCTCAGGACTCCCACTCATCCTCTACCAAAAAATTGCTGTCAAATCACTTTTGAAGGTTCTAATGAGAAGACTGATTTACTGCGTATATTTATTGTGAAACTGTATCTCCCAGAAATGTCACTGATTTTCAGGCTATTTTACAAAGTAGGTATGAAAAAGATCAGACATTATGCCTTGCCAAACTAAAAATCCAAGAAATACTGGACTTGAGCACCATGCAGATGAAATTTGATTTAAAAAATTGCAGGAACTATATAGCTGATCAAAAATCAAGGTGTAGTTTCCGATGAAAAACCCCATTAATTTGGTCTTATTGTTACATATGTTAATGACTAAGGTCCTTTCACCTGTGTTTGGCTTGTACCAAAGTCCCATTACTGTGCTTTTATGATGTTAACGACAATAGCAATAATTTTTAAAAGGCAAATATCAGCTAACACAGAGCCATCTTGAGTTTGTTTTGTGGCTGTGCATCTAGAAATATTTGCTACAATTACTCACGTAGCTGGGGCAGCTGTATGCACCATATTTTGCTGGGTTGGGAATTGTGTGCTATTTTGGATAAGCCAGGCAGGCCTTTTGAATAAGTGGCGTTAGTGTCTTTCTTGGTAGATGGCAATAGTGGCTAAATGACTAAATGCAGGAGATGACAAAAATAACAAGTCAGTACTAATTAACAAATTTTTAGGGTGTCATAGAATAATGATGCCACACAGCTTTGCAAGAGGAAATTATCCAGCTTTGCTAATCGATTCAGATGCCAAGCTCCAAATTTGCTTGTTTGATTGGGCTGGCGTTCTTTCCTCAGAGACCAGAAAAAGCTCCCGTAAGCTTTCAGTGGCCTAAATCAGGAACATCTGTCAAAAGTGTGAATCACTCATTGGTTGAGATCAACAGCCAGAAACTTGCACAGGGGCAGATTTTTTCCCCTCAGATAGGTAACAATTCAGTCATGTGGCATCGTTACACTGCATGCCAACCTATGCATATATAACATTGAATTGCTAGTTCAACCCAAGGCTACAGCTTCCTTTGAGCTCTCCTAGTGATATTCTGAAATTAAAATTAAACATCCCTCACATTTCTGCTCCCATTTCTACTCCCTTCAAACTAGTGCTTTGTTACTTTTCACAACAGCATAGAAATGGATTAGAAGTTCCAGTAGGCTAAGGTGGGGGAGGAGGGGGCTGGGGGGAAGTCTTACAATTCTTCAGCATAGCTGAAATACAGTGGAAACATAAACATTGATTTCTTTTCCATCTCCTGCTCTTCTGTTTTAGATACAGAGATTTGATTTAATGCATTCTGTGAAACCACTTCTAGCTGATGCATGCTACAGACTTACCAGGATCCACATCGCTGCTGTTTTTGAGGAAAACCCAAGGCCCCATCTACAGGTATCAGCTATACCCCACTGCAAATGAGCACAAATACAGAGGACTATTCAACACGTAACTGTCAAGTGTCCGTGTTAGGGTATGTTTGGCCGGCTGTGCTAATTGCATCCAAACCCCCACACCCACGCTCCTCCTGGCACTGCTCCATCTCCCCATTTACTATAGCTGTGCCTCTTTCCCTCTAATAGATTCTGGCATATTCTCCAATCCCACTATTTCTAATCCGTACATCCCTTTGCCAAATTGTGGAGGCAGCTTGGGGAAAAGAAAAAAACAAAGAAATCATCATCTTCAGCTGAAACTCACCCGCCTGCATGGCTGCCTTCCAATATGTCTGCCAGTGCCTGGGTGCTCCAGGAGCTACTGCAGGAGTTGGGAACTTGAGGGGGCAGAGAAAAAACACACAACAGGCACAGATATTAATGTTAGTGGCTTCAAAAGGAACAGCCATCTGTTTTCCTTACTCCCTGGCAGCAGCAGGAGCTCCCTGCAGTGAGGATGGAGATTTGGCAGGTTTCTGTAACCCTGTTGAGCTTTTACCATCCCTACCAGCATCCCCTGCTGCTTCTCCCCACACCCTCAGACCAATTATACTTTGACTTTTTCCTGCAGCAGCATTGCCTACACAACCTGATACTCACAGGCTTTTTAATCACCAGCACCTAGTAAAAATCAGCAAAGTTCAACTACTGCTTAGGCATAGAATTCCTAAATTTGGAATTAATATGATTTTGCAGTCATGCTGCATCCAAATCACAGGAAAAATGGTTTAAAAATGTAGTTGAGGCAGTGTTTACACCTGAGAAAAAGAACTTGGTTTAGTTCTGTGGTAGCATGATCTGACCTAAATCACCTAAGATGTCCCGAAAAATCGTGTTGTATTTTCCCACTGTGGCTGCCATTTGAATTTTTATTTGCATAAAGCTGCTTTCCTATGCAGAATGTTGCCAAGAAAATGGAGTATGAAACCTGTCACAGAAAAGCAACAAAGAGGATTCAGGGGCTTTATTTTCAAGTAGATTTGAGCTGATTTTAGTGTATTTCATTGACATAAAAATAGGAATTTGGTCAGTGTTTATTATTAATAATTCTCATCATGGAGTGCTATAGATCAAATTTTAAGAAAAGCAGAAAGTACTAGAAAAAAATGTAGCAGATAAAAGAATATAAGAACATACATTAGAAACAGTAAAGAAACCAGCTTTCCACAACCACAATCTTCCTTTAGAGTATCAACCTTTTAGTAGTTCTTCGAGGCGGTTTCTGTGCTCAGTTATCACTCAGTTTAATATAACTTAGGGTCAGTTCCTAGAGACTTGGTTATCCGGATTTCACGAAGCGTTATCTGCTTTAGGGAACCCAGCATGCTGCACGCAGTAATCTGCTGTGCAAGAGCAAGAGCAGCTGGTGTAGCTTACATAAAGCAGCAAGTAGCCCAATGCCATAAATGTAAGCATGTTCATAGCAAGAGCAACTATTGGCATCGAGCAGATGCCAGAATGTGTGTCTATTTGGATCCCAAATAAAATGATCTGTTTATCTTGTATCGTAATGAAGACAAAACAATGGGATGCCATAAATGTGGGGGTGAAAGATTCTCTTAAAGATTTAGGTATATTTAGTGCTCCCAGTTAAAAGCTCTGGGTTGTCACATAGATCTAAGCAATTTGAAATCAAATCAGTTAATATATCTATCACCTTCTCACCATAACTGTGGGGTTGGGGGGGTGTTATTTTGTTTTAGGGAAGTAGGTTTTCTTGTTTTGGTTTGGGTTTTTTGCATAAAAGCAGAACTAGCTACGTGGAACATGGTTATCAGTGAGAAGGGATTTTTTGTTTTTATAAAGGAAGGAGTTTGGCCATTCAAACATATATTCCCTGCCTCAGACAGTTTATTCTTTTCTTACTAGATGTGCTGCAATAACTTTAACCACCAGGTGTGCTTGTATCACAGGTTACTAAATGCTCTGCTCTTGTATTACCAGGAGTACATTGGAAGAAGGCTTGAACTTGGCTGCATCCCAGCTGCGATGTGCATTGTAGAAACATACAGCAGTTGATAGTACAAGGATTCCTGGGATAGGAGGAAAGATGTGACCTGCATAAGACTTCTGATGCTATTGAAATGTAAACTAAAAATAGTAGGAATTACCTCCATCAGATCAGGATCCTTTTTGTTCATGGACTCAGTGGCAACTTTGACTGCAGAGGGTCCAGTTTCAGACTCTATATTTTCCATATACCTCCAAAAGAAAGATGATCTTATGAAAACATTACGAGCTGTCAGAAGAGTTCCATAGTACCTCCTGTTGGGAAGGCATTTACAAATTCCCTTTAAGGCTCTATCTTCTCTCTTTTTTTCTTTTTAAAATGAACATTCACTCAGTTTGGATCTGCAAGATGATCAGGTCCCCATCTTCTACCCAAAGGGCCTTGCCAGAAATGCTTAGTGTTTCAAAGAATCAGTCCTTTAGACATCTTTGTTTCCTTATTATTGAAAGCAACATAAACCATAAGCCCACAAATACATGTAGCCCACAAATACATGTAGGATTTTTCAACCACCTCTGGCCATAAGCAACAGGCCCAGTTATTTGCTGAGGAGTAAAATCCCTCCATGGGCCAACGTTAACAGGTATGAGATTAAAGGCAGGGAAAAGAAAATGGCTGCTTTGATTAATTTTATCCATTTTTTTTGTGGGCAAAATTGTAATGATACTAAAACTTAACACCTTGCCTCTTGCATAGTGGTAACAGTGGAAGGATTGCTTAACAGTATGTGACAGCCACCGTGACTCTTTATGCAATATATTTAATGATCTGTGTTTAATGAGAGCTGAGGCACTTCCTGGACTCTGTCCATACAAGTCCTTCTCTGAGGCTATAGTCACACATTTAATGTGAGAAAAAACTCTAGAGGAAATATTTTCTTACTCTCTGTAGATTGCAAAATCAACCAAAGTGAAATGAATGTTGGAATGACCCTGTGAAGAATAGGAAATAAAAGCTCAGCAGAAGGAGCCACCCTGTTTTTCTGAACGGATTAACCCAGTTTCCTATCAATGATCATTTTAACATTGATATTAATGAAGCCTTTCATTTTTCTTGTAAGGTCATATACCTATACAAGAAAATTCCCATTTTGGTGTCACAAGTGGGTAGGATTTGGGATGTAAATCTTACCTCCTCCCTTCTCCTCTCCCCATAACTTCCTGGCCAAGAAGGTGCTACCCCTGAGGAATCTACAGGAACCTACAGGTGACTGAAACTCACCATAAAAGGCAGCAAAGCAGTCCTACTGTTAGTGTCTCCAGATTGCCACCAAGCCACTAGGAAGTGAAGGGTACTTGGAGGAAGAAATGCACTCTGCAGTGAAATGAACAAACAATTTTAAAATTTTTTTTATAATTCCACAGTTGTAGCTTGCAGCACATTTGATTCTCCCCCATTTGTACACAGAAATACCTGCAAAGCACATTGGAGTCCATCACAGCCAACAGACAGAAAGTCATACTTTGCACGTGGATCAAACCAAACCAAACAACCAAAAACAAAACAAAAGGAAAAAAAAAAAGGGGGGGGGCAGGGAGGGAAAAAAAAAGAGGGAAACACCCAGCTTTGCATGAACATTATGGTCTGGCTTCATGTTTTCACAGTTGGCAGGAGGAATGAGGAGTTGTTCTGCTGGTATTTTTGCATTTCAGTGCAAATGCCTCCTGGGGCCTAAAAAGCACTTCCTGTAGCAGCAACTACATGGTGGGTTCAATGGGTGCAGCTTGAACTTGGCATTCACGAGCAGATCTAGCACATCATGCTGCAAAGGAATGGGGTTTGGGACCTTACACCTATCACCCTCAGCAGGATCAGAGCTTTTCATGCTGCATTTTTCATGCCTTTTACATCCTGGATCCAGTGTAAATTTGCCCCTGCTGGGAAGATCATCACTCCCAGCAGAGACTGATCCCTTGGAGAAGAGAAACTGAAAGAAATATTCCTTGAGCTCTCTATCCTGACACATGAGGACTACTGATAGCGCTCCCAGCTGTTATCACAGTCTGCATAATATAAACAATGACACAAGAGAAGTAATAGACATTTGGCCACTATGCAGCTAGAAATTACTTTTCAACACTACAGAGCCAGGCCAGCTACAAACAGGTAAGCTATAACTAAAAGATAGGATAATCGTGTTCCGGTCTGACAGCCATACAATCCTCTTGATGCATATATGTTTTTTAAATGGTCACTTTAGCCCCGCATTAAAGGCTTGTTTGAAGCCAAGAGCTCATTGCCCTAAGAAAATTGCATTCCTTTGGGTTAATATTTCACTTGACAGGAATCCTTTCTGGCTGGAGATCAACTATGCAAACAGGTTTGTATCTCATTGTTTCCAGGAGCAAGAGTTTTTCAAATCCTTCTCAAACACAGCTGGATCAAAATATATAGTCCCCAATTCTCTTCCTTCTATTTAAACTCGTAACTCCGGGTGTACTCTTTTCTCTAGCAGTAGGCTGTTTCTTTAGATGTTACATATTATATAAATACAGTATATTTATATTCATAACAAATGGAATACTATAAAAGCATATGGTTTCAGTGCTCACACATAAAAAGTCATTAGAATTATTGAGTCTCAAGGGGACATTCAGAACAATAAATCCCTTTTCCATTTGGGACTATCTGGCCTCACTTGGTCTAATATCATGTCAGGAAATGTGTCTTCCTGTTACATCTATTACTAGTATCTCCTTTGAGTAACATACAAGACAAGCATAATGTATAGCAAAAGTATCACCTGCTGCTACATTTCCTAATCTTCTATTCCTGTTCTACAAAACACTGGTCACTAACAAAGACATTTCTTCTAAAAGCCTTCTTATTGGTAACCACTGCTTACATCTTAACCTTACCCTATGTACAGAACACGTAGGATTTTATGCTCCTGCTTTCACATTTTACTTTTGTCTTCCTGGAGCCTGCTACAAGGAAGTGCACCAGAAATTTGAGGATTAAGCTAGAAACAGAAAGACTGGGGGAAAAATACCCACAATGGAGTCAGAAAAGCTAGTAAGTGATTCAAGTAAGTAAGATGAGTAAGGACGATGAATCACAGGGGAATTATAAACTGGATATTGACAACAGTTTTGCTTTTAATAATTTTGTAAAACACTTAGTCCTTTTTGAGTCTCCCAACAGCAAATCTTTACTGAAAAATGTGTGTGGTAAGGATAAACAAGACTTCGACATATTTCTGAGCCAAGTGTACTTCAATCAAAATCTCAGTCCAACTCTTTATGCTTGATAGAGGTAAGATTGCTCTTTTGACTTACAAAAAGTGCATCAGCCATTATCCAATAGCAACTTTTCTAAAAAACTAGAATTATCATTCTAGATCACTTACAAACACACTGGTCACTAATACTTCTGATATATGGTAATATATCGGAAAAGTTTTCAGATATTAACTGGTTTTAGGACTAACCTCAGATTGCCTCTTCAAAGCACATCTACTTACCCTTTTCTGCAATAAATCAGCAATGGAATTAAAGGAGTCCTGAATACCTACCCTGATAAGTACAGGCAAGTGTTCCCAGTCCACACACTGCCAGTGAAATCAATGCAGTTTGCACCTTGTCCCCTTCCTGGCCTTCTCAGAGACAGGCAGGTGATGACTCAGAGCATATTGCTTATTTCCTGCTCTACCCCAGTTTCCTGAGGAAGCCACAGCCCCTCCATAGTACAATATACATCAATCACCTGATTAAAACTGGTCCCTTGGCCCAGTAACAAGGGCATGTCTGTTACGTTAGGGGAATTTGTAGGCATTCTGAGGCACTCAGCAAGACTGCTTTCACATTACCGTCCTATTACTTGCCTTGACCCCACCACATATCAGAGCATGTATGGATTTTCATCAAATTCCTGTTAAGTCTCATTCCATGGTGAGAAGCCATGTCTCATGAGCCTCAAATGCCTCTGTAGGAAGCTCTGTGGCTTCTTCTACCTGAAGTGTTGGGCATCATCAAGGCTATAGGGACAAATATGCTTCGCTAGTCTCAGTATCAGTAAACAGCAGACTACCAGGGCTTAATTTCTGCTTCAGTTTCAGTAGGTGTCCTTGCATCAGAGTTCACTTCTAAAATACCTATTTTTGATTCAATGATTTCTAGTAATAGGGTATCACCAGAACCACTGGTAGGCACAGCTTTTGGTTACAGTAGCTATTAAAAGTGTTTATTAATTTCTAATCTAGATATTTTATGGTTGAGCATTAGGCTGAAGACCTTTATTATAAAACTTGTGTGTCTTCCATATTTTTTATTACTAGATTGTGATCAAGCACCTCATCTTTTAAGAGCTAAGTACAGTAAACTTTATTAGAGTTTCTGCTGCTATTTTTCAGCCCTTAAATTATTCTTTTATTTTCCTGTGTGTATTGCAGCTCTCTGGCTCTTCTGATTCCCCTACTGCAAAGTGAGTGGAGAAAGGGTATCTGAAAGATCCTGAGCATTAGCAAAGAGCAAGCATATTGCTGCTGCCAGTGCTCAGAGGAGGAGGGACAAGAGGTAAGAGGAAAAGCCTTACTGTCCCTTAATCTTCCTTCCCCTTCCAGTACCTTTACATGCTGCTCACAATGACATATCAAAATTATCACTGGGACAGTTAGAATCCATTTGATGTTTTTCTTGCTGGCTTTTCTTTTGCTGTTCTGTTTTATTAATCAAGATGTCACAAGTAAAAAATTCTTCTAAATAACTTTGTTTATTACATGGGTATTACGACCGAAGTTTGTAGCCTCATCCAAAAACATTAAGGTAATTTGATAAAACCTGATGGGGGAAGGGTTGTTTGTTTTTTTAAATAGATACCAGTTTTCTGTAATGAAGCTGACATTGATTGGCTCCATTAATTGCCTTTCTTTGCCAAGATCTCTCTTCACACCTGGTCTGTTGTACCTTTCCATTTGAATTCACTAATATAAAGAGTATGCATGGATTTAAACAAGGTGACAATGTTATCAATCATTATTCTGCAATACCAGGTCTCCATTTATAAGCTTAGTTTCTAAAAGCTATTATTTACCTCATCACAAAATTCTTGCAGATTACAGCAATTCTTTGTATTATTACTTGCTGTTTGTATCAATAAACATGGGCTTAACAGTATATTTAGCAGCTTGGAACATAAAAAGAGGAAAAAAATATTGTCCAAAGCCTGATAACAATTCTGTAGTTGCCAACTTAGACTTTATCACACAGAACCACAGAATAAGGAAGCTGAGAGGAAACTCTTGGTCAACACTTGCCCTGTTAGGGCCAAGCCCTGTAGGTTAAGGTCTTCTCTTACTGGAGACACAGCAATCCTGGCCAAGGTTTTCTATGGATGGCAGAGCTTCAGGGTGAAGGAAACCCACTTACCAAACTGAAGGTACTTTCGTATTTGCACAGCCTTTCAGTAATGTCTGGTATTAACATCTAAGTTAGACAGAAACATTATGACAGTATTTATTTTTCACTCTGAAGATATATATTAGCTAGACCATTCTGTTGATTTTGAGAAAGTGTTTAACACAATATATGCAAAAACATGGTTAGAACACTATCAGAACTTATTTCACCACCTAGAACTGTATAACATACACAGAACCAAGAACTGGTTAAATATTTCAGAAGAAACAAACAAGCAAAAGCAGAATACTTCAGCCACACAGATTTTAACATATAAATATATATATATATAAAAGTGCATTGAATACATTTCCTATAGTATGCGTGTAGAGGATAATGGGCTGAACATTTTCCATCCTTGTTTATGTAATGAGGATACCTCTCTTCTCCCCCCACCCCCCCGTCTCCACCCTGTGACACAGGTGTAGGGTTAATCTTTCAAATCCTATGGAGGACACAAGAGTAAAACACTCGTGGAGTTCCAGTGAGGTTGCTGGGCATCATTCACCCATTGCTGGATCTCATTCTTCAGTTATTGCAGTGTAGTGATGGAACACCCATCCAAGTTAGAAATATAGTTGCGGACAAAGGTCAAAAGGAGATAATTTACAATCCAGCACTTTACTTGTTCCTTCTAGCACGAGGGGGAAAAAAATCCTCATGGATATCTTATTTTCACCAGTAAAAACCACTGAACAACATGTAACAGTTATCAATAAACCTCAGCACATATGGGGAACTTACAGCTATCTCATTCTCCAAGACCAATCAGATACGTGTGCATGTAAATTAAAGCTTGTTTGATCCAAGGCCAGCAGAAATTGTTTACTTATTTCCACTGATTTCAATCAATTTGGAACCAAGACTTACTTCAAAATATTTCTAAATCATTAGAATAACATTGATTATATACTTCTTTATTGTGCTGTGAGAAGTGCTCAGTCTCCTTCTAAAATATGAGATTACCTGTATTTAAAATAAGGCAAAATGAGGGATAGGCCTTGTACTGAAGAGGAAAGCCTAGGGAAAGGTGCATCTTCTCCTCCATATATGTACTGCTGTAGGGTATGACTATACTGATGCACATTCAAGGGAACACACTTGCTCTCCCAAGTGAGCCACAGGGACCCATGCGAGTGGCAGCTGGAGTGCATAAACAGGCTTGCTCAGCCTGAGGACTGAAGAGCTGCCATTCCACCTCAGGACTGTGTCTGAAGTTCTTGTACTTGGTTTCATTCAGATTGAGGCAAATTCAAAACCTTTCACGCATTCTCCTTGTAGGCAATCATTTCCACACACTTACTCAAACCAAAGCCAGAGGTTTATGATACAGAAAGAGGCAGAGGGAATGGAGGAATGATTCCCTAATTCCATAACTATTTTACAAGCCTTTGAGCTTCTGCAAATAAATTGGGCTACAGGAATAAGTCTAGCAAACAGCAATGTGTGATATGCTAAAAACCTTCTCAGGTGTTTGTATATAGAGAGGTCATTTGAATAGTACTGTTTAGGTTTTATTAACTCTAGTGTTTTTGCCACGTCTGCAGAGAGTCGTGCAGTTGAAAACAAATGCAAATAAGCAGAGCTAAAGCACATCTAATGTAAGCAGCAGGGTGTTTATGCTACCCTCACGCATACCGAACAAGCAAGTCTACCCACTTTTTTATTTGCTGTTTACCCTTACGCAGTGTGTACATGTTACTCTACAACCATCTTAACGTGTGTTGGCACATCTGACCCCTTTATGAAAGTCTAAAAAGACTCTACTTCACTCCATGTGTACCAGGCATTCTATGCAAAGCAAAGCAATAGATTAGTCTTCTGATTTGCTTATGCTGCTCCCTGATTTGATAGTGCTTCTGCTCCTTTTCTACTTGCTTTACAAAGGAAAATAAAATAACCAGAGAAAGCAACAATGGCCAGGGGTCTGTACATACATAACTTTACAGCTTTGTTTGGCTTGAAACAAAAGATTATTTTTTTTAATCTTTAAGAACTAAGGTAGGACATATGGAACAAAGGACTATGCAAATATGATGGAAAGACTGGTACCCAGTTTTCACCCTGCCTGACTCTCCAGAGCAGGCAGTATCCTTCCTTTGTAAATCCCTGGTCACGTTTAAGTGGAAATGTTGGTTATTTTGTCTCATAGCAGCCAGTCTGAAACACCTGCCACTCAGTTGACAGAAACATTCCCAACTGTAAGAAAATTAAATTAATTCAAGCAGATAGAGTGCTACAGAGCACTTAATCACGTGACAGAACAGGAGTCGGACCACAAAATCTTTGCTCAGAAGCAGCACATGAATAATTCAGCTTTGCAACCCAAACATCTATAAGGGATGCTTCTAAAACATATTTTCCCTTGGAACTGATTTGTTTGACCTTTCTGCCAGGCTTGCTGACTTGGAGCAGTGGGTGACTCCAAATGAGTACACCTGCACAGCCAACAAACCGCACAGGTCTGTGCCAGGCTCCGCACTAAGAGGAGTGCCTGGGATGGAAACAGGCAATTACAAGAACCCAGGCAGTCCTGAAAGGAGGTGAAAACAGGGGTGTAGCTGAACTAAGCCTTTAAAAAATTGTTTAAGTGGATGAAAGGGCAAACATTTAAAGACAAAAAAAGGCAAAGTTTTGTAGATTTTCAGGGGTGGAGAAAGCCACATGAAAGGGTTAAAAACTGAAATTATAGTCACTCGAATCTACAAATAAAAGTGTATTAACTCAATTAAGCTGCAAAGGAGTGAGTTTTAAATAATAAGTATATGCAAAAAAGAGGTAAGTGGAAAACGTCCATTATTTGAGTCTGTCAAATTTTGCTATTGGACAAAGAGTTACAAACTCATAGTAACTTCATAAGTGATGCTGTTCATTTGTGAAATTTAATTTATTGCTGATTTACTACAGTTGCCTAGGTAAGCCTTTTAATGAAAGTTTTTAAAGGCTGGAAAGGCAAAATAAAACTTTAAATATAAATTAACTCAGGTTAGAAGGAGCTGGTGTTTCAATACCAGGAATTCAGCATGAGGCAGAAAAATATTTTTCATACACTACTGGAAGAAAATTACAGGTGCAGAAATTATGCTGTTTGCTTCCTTCGCTAAAGAGGAGAGAGAAACCTCCTGAGGAGGAAAACAACCCCCTAACCATAGTATTATGTTCAGTTTCAAAAAAAAAGAATCCAGGACAGCTCACCACAGCTGGGGTGGACACAGTTCAGCACCACTGCCACAGTCACAGTAGGTCTGTGTGGAGAAGTCGGTGCAGACAGACCCATTTCTTGCAGTTTCTGGTCCAGGCTGGTGAGATGCAAATCAATGTTCTTCAGAGGTGTGCACCAGCACTCAGCTATTACGCTCCAACTAGAGTATTAGGGGGTTAATTGATTTCATGGAAGTGTATTAACCATGGCAGCAATGCCAACTCACCAAGCCTCCATCATTCAAATAGGTTGCCATTTTAGGGAGGGTATGGCAGGCGCCAGATTTTTCTGGGAAGACGCCTCCCCACAGCCACACAACTGCTCTTTGTTGCAGGAGCAGTGCGGGCTGTCTACAGTCATCTTAATCTCCCAATAAAGGCACCTGCAATCCAGCTGCATTTATACTGAATCTGTATTCATTAAGAAAATTAAATTTCTACCTCCTCTTTTGTTGGCAGAAAGGACAAAGAGCCAGCAGTACAGTCAAATCACCCAGCAGGACTGCGTGGTCAATGAGGCAGGTCAAGCACTGGTGATTTAGGAGACAGTACTGGGATAGAAGGGCACTGTTTCTCTTAGGAAATTTAAATTGAACCAAAGTTAGACCATACTGCTGGTATCTGGAAGAGAATACCTGTTACAATAATACTAGAAAGTAAAAGGAGTAAACCAAAAACTTTAAAAACAAGGTCCTCCTAAACTAAATTCATAATCTTAAAAGTTTTCATTATGTCTTATCCAGGGTCTTTTTGCAGAGCTTATTAATGGATTTTGTACATGTATGGTTGATGACACTGTTCACAAATAACCTTTTTTCGCACGTTGATCCATCCTGAGTAAATTAAATTGAGGGAAATATATGATCCTGCAATTATAAATTAAATTATGATCAAGGTAATATTAAAATAGAACACATTAATGCTGCACAGACAACTCTGCTTTTAATTTTTAAGTGATTGACTTCGCAATCAATTTTATTTCATTTTAACATGCACACGAAGGATAACATCTACATTAAACTTCCTGCCTTTACAAAAAAAGAAATCTGCTGGGTAAAACCAGATTTGAACCATATGGTAGCATGGTTATGGTTTACATGCTTGCAAGGGGTCATCAGCAATACCAGACCTTTAGATCTACTTCCTTAAACCTTTGCTAGTTAAGTTCAAAGAGCAGCAGAAAGCTACAAGGGGCTATTTTTTCCAGCTTGGACCACCTACTTTGCCAGTGGGTTTCACAGCTGTTTGCAAAGTCTCTGCAAACCCAGGCACTCATCTGCTGGGTCCTGCACTTTGGGGGTGAGGCATCTTTAATGGCTACATTCTGCTCTTGGTTCCTGCGGTACTACTCCTTGGTTCATATCCTGTAAGATGCACCTGCCTACAGACTGCGCCATCAAGCCCTTCCCACTCACTCTGCTGCTGCCTCTGCTCTGTTTCTCATTCCTTTGCATTCAGGTCAGGTTGCTTTCTGTTTCTCAGGTACACTGCCTGGGCATTGTAAGTTGGAAGACAAAGTACAGCCTCTGGCCTGGCACTGTAAGGGCCTTGGGTCCTTGCTCAGAGCCAGGAAAACTTCAGACAGCTTCACCACCAACCTCCAGACATACATGGTAACAGCAGTGGTTATTCCTCTGGGTCTACAGTGACAGAGAGCTCTTTACTGAACCTCGCCTCAAAATAGGTACTGCAGCATTTCAACAACCTAAGAATTTAGTGAGGACAAGATGAAATATATTCCCCTGCTCTTACTGAGCATCTCGTCTCAGGACTTTCATGTCTACTTGAGTGCAGAAGGAACTCTTTTTGAGAAAGGTGTTGTCTTCTGTCACCAAGGTGGATTGATGAGCTGGAGCCTGTTGCACCTGGTGTTTTTCATGCCTCATAGCACATTCTGCACCTGTCACTAGCAAGTTTCCCTCAAGAAAATCAAGGCCCACTCTGGGTTTGTTCAATTTTTTTTTTCCTATTGTAAGAAAGGCTCTAAAAAATGCATATGACAAACTGCCTTGATATGATCTTGTCCCTTTGAGATGGCCAGCTTTTCTCTGCTGGGAAGTTTTCTTTCCCGCTTGTTATGAAGTCAACCTTCTGGCATTCTTGTAGCATTTTCTTTACTTGCTTTACCTAAGTTTAAGTCAGAGATATTTTTCATCACTCATGGAGCTTATAAAATTTTGCCATTAAGGTTTTTGTCTTTGATCCCACAAAATTCCCGAACAGATGATACTTAAAAAGCTTTGTGAGGTGTATTTGACTTTTCAATGTTATGGATAAATCATTTAATCTCACAGAGTCCATACCAATTATTTGTCATTGCTATGTCCCCATTCATTGACTCCTCATAATTGACTCTGAAACAGTTGGTTTGAACTCGAAGTTCAAGAGGAGGCCAGTTGGGAATTGTCAGAATCTAAGTCACAGCCACCCTGCAGTAGCAATATATTGATTCCCAAGGTAATATTAACACGTAGCTACTCAAATATGTAAGCTGCACTGCACTGATACAATGTGTACTTTCTAATTTAAACAGAGTTGTGTTACCTTTGGGCCAAGAATAATTAGGAACCCCATAAAGTTTCATTAGTTCCTTTGTATTCTGTTCCCTGCATTACTGGAAATTTTACTCTTGAAACCCTAACCTAACATGGCAATATATATGTATTGCAAGAATGGGTCTTGCAGAATGTATTTAACATTTCTAACTGGTTGCATAGATGACTAACTCAGTCATTGTTTTTCAGGACTTCTATTCTACAGACCCTCAGCCTAGCCAGAAATGTTATCCACATTATGTTTGTGTATATTTATGAGCTCTTCATAAATATGGTGTCTTCACTTCCTTTTTTTACTTTGTATCTAAAAATCCTTTTCTCAAGTTTTTAGGATTGTGTTTCTTTCTGAAATATCTTGGATTTTGCTTCCCAAATCAATTGTGTATGAGTTACATTTACCTCAGACTCCCTTTTACGAGCCTTTCTTTCAGCTTAATACTAAAGTTCTCTTCCACCTCTACAGAAGCCATAGCAGTTCAGATCAAAAGTGTGGTTTAGCTTGATATCCCATCACTAGCAGCAAATGCTTAGGGAAGACTAAAAAACCAGGATAAGACCTTAGTGATGCTTTCCCAGACTGTCTCAACCAGGAACATTTTGAATGTAATTAATTTCCAATTCACCCACAATTTACTTGTTTTGATACACACAACTGGAAACATGTTCTACCAAAATGATTTCCAGCAGCAAAATATAATTTAGTTCTTCTATTTCAGGTGTTCTACTTGCATAAGGAAATTGTGATAAAGACACATAATCACCATCAAAATGAAACCAGGGTAGCATAAGGGTAAGAAATGAGTGTTTAAGAACCAATATTTTTATCTTGTCAGACTGTGCACTGAGGTTAATCTTTAACATCTTACAATTCTATGACGCATGTTGCTTGTGACTCAATAATGACATTTGAACTGCCTGTACAGTGCAACCTTGAAGTCCACTGTTAAAAGAGAAGCTAAATATAATGAGAATAGAAACAAACAAGCAAAAACCTTAGAGCGTCTAAGAGGTTTCCTTTTCATACTGTAATGTGTAGTAGTGACTCAAGAAAACTAATTAAGAGGATGACACAGCAGACCAGTGGGTATTTTGGTTAGTTCCTGCTACAGCTAAGGAAACCACAAAATCACATCAAACCCTAGTCTGCTCAACCAGTTACAACAGAAAACATTTCTGGTTTTGTTTCTAGAACTCCAAACCACAAGAGTAAAGAAGGTTTAGTTTATTCTCAGGAATTTACCTCAATTGCTTTCAGAGCCTTATTGACATTTAAAAATAACATCTCACTGCAGTGCTTGGGTATGACATGAAGCAAGCCATAAAAGCACTGGTACCATGTATGCATCATGATCTGTAAAAACTTAATTCTGTCTATTTTCCACTTCTTCCAGATAGAATACAAGTACTTTAATTCCTGCAGGAATCAACACATTTCCTAGTCATATTTTATGTCCCACAACAAAGGGGAAAATACAGTTATCAGTGAATTTAAATAATCAAGTTTTGTTTTCATGCATCAACTGTTTCACAAAATAAACAATGAGTAATTGTGGTGGTTTTGGCCCTAGCCAAAGGCCAAATACCCACCAAGTCGCTCGCTCACTCCCCCCTTCAGCCGAAAAGGGGGAGAAAATAGATATTAGGAGGCTTAGGACTTGAGATAAGGACAGAGGGATCACTCTGCAATTAGTGCAATGGGCAAAACAGACGCAGCACAGAATAAAGGAAAGAAAAGGTGATTTATTACTACTTACTACAACTACTACACCCAGTGAACCGGAACGAGATAAGAAGCAGCCAGGTCTTCAAGCACCTTCCCCCCACCCCTCCCTTCTTAGCAAACTTAAAACTCATCCCGATTTTACTCCCTTCTTCCCCCCCCAACATGGCGCGGGGAGGGGCAGGGAATGGGCAGTGGGGTTCCAGTGATTCCCAACAAGCTGCTTTTCTTCCCCAGATATTACCACTTCTACTTCCTCCCCCCACCCCTCGCCTCTTCGCACTCATGACTTTAATCAGAGATTCGCTCCCTTCTTCCCTCCCGTTCGCAGTACAGGGGGGGCAGGGAATGGAGAGTGAGGGGTTTCAGTCCGTTCCTCCCAAGCTGTCTTCCATCTCAGCTGTGGGGGGGGGCATTCCACATACACACACCCTTCCCCTGCGGCACCGTGGGGTCCCACCCACGCGAGAGTCGTGTCCACGACCTTCTGCAGCGTGAGTCCTCTCTATCGGGGAGTCATCCCCTCACCACAGGCCTCTCAGCAGGACTCTCCCCTCCATAGGGTGCTGACGTCCGGGTCCAGACCCCCCGGCCTGGTCACCCGCAAAGTCACAAGTCCCTTGGCAAACCTGCTGAGGCGTGGATCAATCTTCACAGGCATAGTTGTCTCTGCTCCCCGTACTCATCCATGGGCTTCGGGGGGACACCCGTTTCACCATGGACTCCACCACGAGCTGCAGGGGAAACTTTCTCTTCGCATTCTTCATCCCCCCGCCTCCTGCAGGCCTGGCCTTGGAGTCCGTGCAGCTTGTTACATCTTCTCACTCCCGCTCCGGTGGCAAAGTGCGCCTGCCAGCAGTTTTTTTTTCTCCTATATGTGATTCACAGAGGCGCTATGACCAGCTCTGATAGGCTTGGTCTCAAATTCGGCCTTGACTGTACCAGTGTTTTTCAAAACATGGGGCTTGCAGAAAGCTGTAACTGCAGCCTACAAGAGCCACTGAAGCAGCAGTTACACTAAACTGCAACAGTAATACAAGCCAGGGAAAAAGATTGTTCTCTGTTCTTGGCAGTTAAGTGATTCTCTGTAGCAGGACTACAGATCTAGAAACGACGTTGTTTTCTTTGCTTAAAAGGTATACCATGACTTTATGCCTGTACTTCTTACCCAGCAGTACCTGCATACAGCAGATACAACCAAGCATAAATCCATCCCACCATTTTGAAATAGTGCTGAAATCAATAGCCAGTATTACAGCCAAGCATCTGAGGGGTCTCAAAGTTGGTGTTTGTCCAGCCATGTTCCTGGATGAGGCTGCTGACCCAGCAGGGGTCCTGAGATCTTTCTTAATGGTTTACCCAAAGAACTAGGAGAATCTATTACAGCATCCTGGAATATGTTCAGTATCCTTCAAGCAGTATATATGATATGATTCCTGTCTGAGAATCGCTAGGGGACTATGGAATAAGAGCAAGGCCAACCCATTTAGAAAGCTAGCCCTACACCAGTACTGGTCACAAAGAGAGTCCCTCCACATTCAGCTATATTGGCTTCTGGGTATGCAACATCAGAATTGTATAAACAGCTGCAGCACAGCCAGGAATCCAGGAACATTGCTGGAAATGTTTCTGCTTCTAAAACAGTCTGAACCTTGCAAGTATAATTAATTCTTTCTGTAAATGGAAAGCCAAAGAATGGCATTTGTCTTTGACACAGATCGTAGTCAAACATCTCCTAGTTATAAGTATAGCAGTACTTTAAATCAATCACTGCAGTCTTTAAGCTGCATACAACCTAGAAGCATCTCTGTATTTGACATCTGTAACAAAATGAATGACTGGTTAGCATTCTTCCTACTGCAAATTTTGTTGCTTCCTTTTCCTATAAAAATAAAGGTTATCTAGAAATTAGCCCATATGTTATTTGTACACGAACAGTACTGTGACTTTTTTTCCTCCATTTATGAATCTTGTAATAACATAGCAAGCAGAGCAAATATGTATTGGTATTCCAGATAACTGAAGGTAATGACCAATAATTTTCGTTTATTTATGATTCAATAAAGAGAAACATTAGGAAAACCAACATTATTTAGGATAGCCAAATCCAGAAAGACACCAAAGAATATCAGGAAAATTTAATAATGGTAGGTGACTAATACTGAAATATCTAGGTCCTTTAACTTTTCACAAGGATCATAAAAACATAGAATAATAGAATGTGTTAGGTTAGAAGGGACATTTAAAGGCCATCTAATCCAACCTCCCTGCAGTAAGCAGGGACACCTCTAACTAAATCAGGTTGCACTGAGCTTCATTAAGCCTGATCTTGAATGCCTCCAGGGATGGGGCCTCCACCACCTCTCCAGGCAACCTGTTCCAGTGTTTTACCACCCTCATAGTGAAAAACTTCTTCCTAATGTCTAATCTAAACCTACCCTGCTCTAACTTAAAACCATCGCCCCTCATCCAATCAGAAGCATATGATACAGAACAAAAACCCAGTTCTAAGACTTGTCAGTTTAACAAGGGACTGCCTGAAATGGTGGCAGCCTGCAGAATGTCAGTTACCCATTTAGAAGTGCGCTCAAAGCTAGCTCTCCATTTGGGTGTAATAGATGGGGGAACTTGGCAGTTCAGCTACACATCTTAAACTTAAAATGCCTCTTAAATTGCTTGGTGAGAAATAGTTTTGAACTCTTCTGTTAATCAACACTAGATTAAATAATAGATTAATATAATAATTGTTCGAGAAAGCAAACACTTAAATCATTGCATCAGAGCTTTGCATGGTATAAATAATTAAACTGTGCTCATCCTTTTTCCTGTTCCAGCCTTCTGTTGACAAACATCTTCCAAAGGACAATTTTGCAGATGAAAGAATAGCTTTCCTAGTCTAATTGTCAAAATTATAACTGAGTAGTATATGATAACTTAAAAAGGGATAGAAGATCACTCTTCTATTTCCTGAGCAATTCTTTTGGCAATTATTAATAGGGAGCTCTCTTTATAGGCTGTCTTAATTGGATATTTGTGGAGATCAAATGCCCACTAAAGCCACTCACTCCAAGGAGAGACAGAGCCTCCACAGGCTGGGATAAGGACAGTTTACTAACAAAAACACCATGAACATAGAACAATAACAGCCAATTACACTCACACACAGCAATAACAGAGAATACCTTACCAACCCAACAAGTACAACATGCTGCACAACACAGGGCCCAACCAACCTGACACCACAGCCACACTCAGGACCTTCTCCAGCCAGCCCCTTTTATGGGGAAGCGATGTCAGGTGGTGTGGAAACAGTCTGGGTTAACTCTGCTCACCTGTGCTGGCTGTTTGGGAAGTTTGACTGTGGCCTGGTCAGAACCAGGACAGTATTAAAAGCCACCATATATATCCTAATCTGTAGGATTGTTTTTGCTAAGTACTCTTAGACTACTTACATTAATGATTGAGCCCTTAACCATTGAACTTTGAATACTGCTGTCAGTATGTGTTTTAAAATTAAATCTAAAAATCACAAAGGAAAAATAGTAATACATTAAGTACCCCAAACATACTCAAAACCAGTTCATGAAATACTGACCTTCACAAGACTGAAAATAGGCTTGCTTCCAAGGACTTATTTTTGAATTGTAAAGAGCTTATGCAGTATTTTTATGAACTAAAAATAAACCTATTTGATGTTGTGAATGTAGGTTTTTTGAGGGGGTTTTGGTTTTCTTTTTTTTTTTTAATCAAGCAGAATTGATGATTTAGTAAGCATAGGAGCCTATTTCTGAGCTTCCTTGTTAGAAACAGTTCTGCAAGCCTGTGACGAGGGATGCTGTTCAGGAAACATGTGATAGGCATTTAGCTTTCTAAAATGTGCAGCATGTGAGATGAACCAAGGCGCAGTAATTGCGATGCTTCCCAGGCCTTTTCATCTGAAGACTTCCAATCCTTGTGGTGGCAAATCTCAGCTTGGCAGCTTTCCACATCTACTGGAATAACTGTCTCATCTCTCTTCATTGGACATGGCTCCTTCCCTTTATTTCTACTTGAAGCCTATCTCTGAAGTTCCCCAGATTGACTTGCTTTACCCTGTTGCTTACGCTATTTGTATTCATGGGTCCATGCTATTTATCTTCATAGGTCTCTGCTGAGGATTTCTTAAAGGGAAAAAATACACTTTTGAAAACAAAGCCTTTTACTTTAGTGTGTCTTTCCTTTAGACTGTATGATGGTAAACTTCTAGATGGCTTTTCTGTGATGGGAAGGCACTCAACTGCAAATGTACTGGTGCATCTATCCCCTGCTGTGGTGAAGCACCGGCTGGCAGAGGCACCTTGGGCAGTTGCACCTGGCTCGCCGCATGGTAGAACTCTGCTACCTGTGGTCTCAGAGGGCTCCAGTCTCATGTCATGCTTCCCATAGCTCTATCTGATACTTCTTTGTAGAAGGGGAACCGCAGAGGGCAGCTGACCCATGGCCACAGGATGTACGCGCTCTCCCTTCCTCAGGATATCAAGCAGCATAGATTTTCCAGATCTCAGTCCTTTACAGGCTCTTCTTGCAGTTTCCCTGCTCAGGGACATGATCGCAGCAAAATTTGTGCAGATGCCAGAAAGTGTAACTGATGCAGCAAGTTTGCAGACCTCAGTGAAATAACTGAAAATATATTCTAAATTCCTGTTTTGTTGCCACTCTTGAGCATTTTAGTTTTAGTTTGAGTTCCCCCTTTCTGCATCTGCCTTTTTCTCCTAATTAGGGTCTTTTTTGACATCTACAATTATTACTGTTCTTCTGTCTTATATAAATTACTGATGCCCCACTATTTACCTAAAATGGTGGGTGACACTTCCTTCCATAATCTGTAATTGTTTTTGAAAGCTGACTCTCATCATCTTCATCAGGTGATCTTTTGTCTTCTTAGTCCACTTGGTAGAATCAGTTTCCTTGGCACAGCCATTTACTACTTAGCATATCCATTTTAGTGCTCAGATAAATCTATTTACATGTTAATAAGCCTCACTCCTCCCACCACCCAACTCAGACATGCACAGTGGATTTTTCAGTGCTAGTAGGTGGCTCAAAAGAAATTAATCCATTGATTTAAGATAGTACAAAATTAAATTACTAAATCAGTTACTCTTCACTTACCATAAAAAGAATGCAGAAAACTTTCTTGCATGCTCAGTATCCTTGCGTCCCATCAGCATTACTCAGCATCCTGGAGCTGTTTGGATAAGAGACTGTGCCTGTTGCCTCTTACTCAGATGTAGAGATATTTAGTTGAATTCAATCTCCCTCATCAAATATCAGCTGTACTAAAGATTTTTGTATGACTGTGCATTGCATAATGTTTAGCAAGCTTCTTGCACAGCTCAACAGAGCTATTGCATGGCCATCATGGAGTCAGTTGGAATTAGATTTCTCATCTCCTTGGCAAATCTATTGCACTATGGAGGAGAGCTTCTAACATCAGTTATACTAAAATCAATTATAACATTCTGGATATTTGCCAGCACAAGATCGGATTCTGACTCATTCTTTTGTGTTTTGTGCTTTCTTTCCCTTCTCATTTCCTTTTCATTATGAAACTTTGTGACTTAGTCATAAATTGGTTATAAAATGCTATCTTTTTGCTAATGTGTTTTATATTTGGAAACTTGTATTCAAAGCAAAATTAGTTCTTATATAATTTGGGATACATACTTTTGTTCTATGTGCTTTGAATATCCAAATAACCACAAAAAATGGCTAAATCTATGTTAAAATTTAGACATCTTAAATTCCTTTAAATTATTAACAGAAGTAATTGATTATAAAATCCACCACACCATAATCAGCATGCTGTAACAAGTTGCTGTGGTTTAGGGTGTGTGGACGTTATCTGCCCTTTACTGTATATTATGCATGACTTACCAATGAAGAAAAGAGCCACAAATGATTACTTTGCCAACAACTCCTAGAAAACATTTTTTATATTTGTAAGCACATCTGTCTTGCAACTTACTGCTTGTTTAGTAACACAAATTTTACTTTCTCCCAAATGTGGGGTTACTTGACTGAAGTCACTAAGGGTGTAAGTCACTGTGAGAAACATTTTGGTGAACAAATCCAGCTTCTAGGCATTTTGATGCTCTTGAAAACCTTTCCTTCCCAAGACATGCAGCAGGCTCTCGCTTTAAGTCCACTCACCTCTTACTTTGAAACTTTGTCATTCAATAAATGACTTTTAAATGAGATTTCTGAACAGGGTTCATTTTCCCTTGTCAGTTAGCAACAGAGGTAGAACTAGAATGGTATTAGCTTGATTGTTAAGACTTTCACCTTGCTCTTTAATCTAGCCTCTTTGTGGAGGAAGCTATTAGTGCCAATCTGATTAATGGGATACATGGAATACTTCCCTTCCACCCCCCCAGTTTCCAAGAATTGTTCACGTTCTGTTTTCCAAAATAAAAAGTGGCTGCAGCAATTCACACTCTTGATCATTTCCACACATAGAGAAGCCTGAAAACAAGCTAAACCCAACCTTCCCAAATTGGACCAAATATTACTCTCATTTACACCCTAAAAATCAACATGAATGAAGCAGGAAGCAGAAAATAAGCTACAGACTGTAATCATTCGAAGTGACTAATCTGTTTGCTTTAGTCTGCTATATCCACCCATTTTCCTTATTTTTCATTTGCTTCCACTTCATACCCAACAACATAAACACATACAAGTCTACCTGCTACCTCTGGGGGCTTCACAGCATTGCCTAATCTTCCCAGTACTTTTCATGCAAAACAGCATGAAACTGCTAGAACAGACTGTGACATTCGACCTGCAATTCGCTCTGAACCCATGATCTGTCTGGCTCAGTCACCCAGCAGCTGTAAAATTACATTTTTCTGTAGGAGGAGGTACTTTGCAAAGATAGCAGGGGAGAAAGATGAGTGATATTCTTCAAGAGATAAACACAGGTCTCCCAAGCCTTCGAAAAAGTGATGTTATACTAGATGAAATAATTTTATGGGGCTCTCTTTAGTGAAATAGGTCCTTCTGGAATCTCCTGTGGAACATACTGTTCTACTGCTACAATACTTAGGTTAGAGAGCAAAATCAAAATTCTTCCTTCTCAGAAATGGCAAACTGAATAGCAGCCATTTCAGTGAAATGCTGCAATGCTCAAGCTACTCCAAGAGCCACAGGGGCTCGGCACCTTGGGGGAGTGGTACAGCCAGGCTCCCAGGCACCACTCAGCATCTGTGAATCTTGTCTATGCCAGTGGGCAAAGTGGAAAGAAGTAGCAATATGTATTGAAAACAGAAATAGTTTTTCATGAAAAGCAGGATCCTTGTTCAGGCTGGTCAAACATTTGCTATAAAAGCTGTTCTTCAGTGGATTGCTACTCTCAAAAGTTTGGGGTTTTTTTTGAAAGTGTAGCTCTTATCTTTTGAAAACTGAGTTTTCATTATTAAAAAAAAATCTCTTACAGATATAGGAGTTTTCAAGTAAAACCTGAAAACCATCCAAATTTTTCTCTGTGAAAATAAAGACCTTTTTTGTTCATGTCCAGTCCTTGCCTCTTTTGCCACAGCCAGTCTTGGCATTATTAACAAATAGAAACTTTTGTTAGAAATTAGTTCTGGTTGGAAATATGTCACAAGAACCTGTCTACAGGCAGAGACTTTATCATAAATATTTTTCTTTTCATTTTTTATTATTTTATTCTTTTATCAATTTGCAGTGAAGTTCTCATTTCTTGATAAAATTGTTGAAACATTGTACAAATATTGCATAAGTATTTTATTACTTTATTTTTATTACATTAACAGATAATGAGGTTTACATCTTTATCTACATGAACGTCAGTTCCCCATGAAAAAAAAATCATGCACTAGCTTTTATTGTTATTATTCCTCTGTTTTCATATATTTTATGTTCAATTATAGCTCCTCAAAGCCCTGCATGACAAGCCAACAGAGAATAAAGAGATAATCCCTGCCTCCAAGGTTGTGATCTTCATAGGACTTTTCAGGCTGAAGTGACAGAGCTCCTCCACACTCCACACCGTTGAGATCCAAGCCAGCTCCAAGCTGGAAGGGAGAAGCATGATTGGCTCAAGTCAGTAAATCCTGATAAAAAGAAGCATGTGCTGCTGCAGCAACAACCCTGACTTAGTACACCTACCTGCAGCCTTCTTACTACTCCTTTCAGGTGGGTTCAGAGCCCTCTGGGAGAGACAACGTAGGTATAAACCCTGGGTATAGAGTATGAGCCAGTAGACAAATACACAAAGGAAATACATAAACAAGGAAAGAAGGGGGAAAGTCAGCCTTGATAGCCAAGTTACTATCCAGTTTCTGTAAGCACTGTGGTTACAGGTAAGTTCAAATAAGCTATTTCAGAAAAAAAGATTACTTTTTTTTTTGTGGATGCCCAGAGGAGGGACTCACACAGCATGTGGAGAAGCACACAAGAGTCTAGATGCGCTTCAATCAAGTATGTGGTGGAAACCAGAAACCAGTCGACTGCAGTCTTCATTGAAGGTCTGTAATTTTAGGGGAGTGTAGGACCATAGACATGGGAACAGATATCATATAACTGACATCCTGGTGAACATTGGAGGAGGGCCATGGCCAAAGCCACAGGCTGGGAGCATGGCCCTTGCAGCAGGTTTCTGTACATACGGAATGGGGGAAATAGCATTCACTGAAGCTGGAAGATTTGGCAGTGACTGGAAAGTGAAATAATCAGACTTGATCAGAGAATTTTAGCAATGAGTTTAGACTATCTGAGACTTGGCTTTGGCTCACCTGCCCAGCTAAATCAGACAGATGAATGTTTTGCATGACAGGAATGCTACAAAACAGCCAAAGCAGACCTTCTCTTTGTCTGCAGTACACTTTGGTTTGGTTGTGTATATTGCAGAAATAAAATATTTATTCAACATTTGAGAAAAGAACAGAGCAGGACTTTAGAGAGCAAGTACCTAGTTGTGAGGGGGAGGTTGCATGTTTGGGTTGTTCCAGTATCATAAAAATCAAAAATCTAAAAAGATTGGTTTTGGGGGTTTTGTTATGGTTTCTCTCCCCCTGCAAATCTCCACTGGATCTCTCTTTTTTTTGGGTAAAAAGATTTCAAGATATAGCCTGTGTTAGTTTGTAAAAATGATGCAGATGTTTCTGTCATGCTACCCATAGCAATCAAATAGGTTTCATACAGTGTAGTTTGGGAAGGAAGGAATACAATAGTGTTATCTATACATATTTGTAGACATAAAGAAAATTAAATTCATATAGAAATATTTATCACATGTATTTGATTCATGCAAAGCAAGGGTATTTCTAGATACCATATCTATGAATATTTTAAGTGTTTGATTTAAGAAAAAATGCTGTCTTTAACAATCTGCATTTAATGCTTTTAAATATTGCCATTGATACAGTTAACTTAAAATGATAGATGTATTTGTGTACAGGTATGCATATATGTAACATATAAGACAAAGGAGAATATTTTAAGGTACTACACTACAAATTTGGACTTATTTTTAATGTGGAGGTTTCAATGTAATGTCATTAAACCAACCCTTGTCTTAGTCTCCCCATCTCCTCATTTCCCTCCAATTATGAAGCCACAACAGAAATTTCCAAATCTCGTTTTCACTTTCCCTAACTTCTCTGGTTGCAGGACAGACCTGATCTGCTGTGGGCAATATCAATTTGAATCTCTTGTGACAATGACACCAAAAAAAGGACAGGGCACTGATACCACTGTGTTATTACTGCTTAGCACTTTGGACAAGGGAACAGAAGACTCCAAGACAGAGACAAATTTTCTTTGCTACTGATTCATACACTTCTGTCATTCTTTTGTGAAGAAAATGGGGCTGAGACATGATGGAGACAGCTAATGGCTCAAAAATAAAGCAGAGCACAAGACTTGTTCTGCAGCTATCATGCAAATAGCACCCCCCAGTTTAGGTATCATGTACCTTTAGCATGGCAGTACTACTACAGTGTCAATATAGTGCCCATTACTGTTTGTTACATTAATGGGAAAACTGGGACTACTCAAAGGCTTCATAGAAATTAAGAATGGAGAGACTCAGGGAAGTCATGTCTCACATCCCTTGTCCCAAACAGCATCAGTTCTGCCTCAAACACTTTTAAGAGAGGCTTGTATTACAAGTTCTTTAAGAGCTTCCAATGGCGAAAATGCCACAATGTCCATAGACAACCTATTCTGTGCTCCATAATCTGTATCTGTTGGAAAGCTTTCCACAGATGTAATTTAAGTTTCCCTTGCTGTTTTAAGCATATTAACACATCCAATAAGAAAAGGGCAAGAAATAAAGGATGTATTGCTTTCCTCAAATTAACAAACTATCCTATACTCAAAAATAGCTATTAAGTCTCCCTTCAGTCTATCCTCACCAGACTTAAGAACCCATTTCAGTCTGCTTTTATAGCTCAAGTTCTGTTAAAAAAAAAAAAAGTTTTTCTCCTTCTAGCAATCATTATACTCTTCTAGTGTGAGGTATCAAAATGTATTCTGCCTTGGAAAACATTTATAAAGGGTAAGGAGTATGACCAGCAAGAAATAAAATATCAGACAAAATATAATAGTAAAAAAAAAATGGTCCTGTGTATGAACTAAGGAGTTATGCTAATGCATGCTAACATAAAATTAATTTAGTCAAACCTTCCTTTAAGCAGTTTGAAAATGCTTATCACTATATGGAAATACATGTCATTTCCATATGCAAATTCTTATATTAGAAAGACTCGATTCTCCATTTTGTAATTGGCTTTGGCCGCCAAGCAACACGCTAACAATGAATTTCATCTCCTTTTATAGCACATCTGCTAGTGGTGGATGACAGTCAATTGGCAGGACTGATATTCCGAGCACTGGCACAAAATCTACTTTTTTTTCCCCTTGATTTCATTCATTTCCTGCCAGTTGAAAATCACAGTCTCCCCAAAATGGTATCAGTTCATACTGGCCCTCAGAACACAGTGGGATTACTGTAATTTAAGAAGATGAAGGTATTCTGAAGTGAACTAATAGGATTTGTTAGAAAAGGAATGTGCATATACTTAGTACAATCTGGGAATTTTCTGCCCTTTAAAGATGTATCTGCTGCTGTACTACTCTCCACACAATTCAAATGCAAACTTGCATAAAGAAAAGATGTTTCAGGGTCAGGCTGGAGAGGTCAATGTATATTCCCACCCCTGAGAAAACAGGTGAAAATCATCTGGTCCTGCAACATTCTGGCTGAAAGAGCAACTTTCTCTTTACACCAGGTGTCCTAAAAAGCATGGAAATAACTGCAAAGCTTGATGAGACAGAGGGCAGGGAAAATAACAGATAATGAACTGGCCAAATAATATGCCTACTGACACCCTTCTGGAGGAAGTTCAGCACTGAGCAACGTGGCTTTTCTTACCGAGGAGAGGCCCCGCTTCCCTCACAGCTCCAAGCTGCCTGGATGCAAGCGTTTCGGACAGACACAGGCAGTGTGCTAAGTTGCCTGTACCGGCACTACCGCATCATCCCTGCCAGAACAAGGAGTTCCCAGGTAGCTCCATTGTCAGTAAAGGCTACATCACTGTGGTCATCCCTATCTCCCTATCCAGCTCCTAAGAAAGTGTGTTTTGTAACAAGTGTGAGACAGTTGCTTAATTGAGCTTGTCCTCTAAAAATCCTGATCTCCAGAGGTCCCTTCCATCCCTATCAGGATGTGTGAATCTGTGAACTGTACTCAGTACATTGGAGACTATTTGAGAATACATTTTTCCTTTAACACAAGTTGCTGAACAAGACAGAGTTCCACAAATGTCCACATAACTATATTTAACAAAATACAGGTTAAAAAAACCCTGAGGACCTAAGTTGTATCTGTGCAAACATCTCGTGACATTTCAGTTTTCTTTCTGAAATGTGTTTCATTTCTGCAGATAAACTTGGAGGCTGCTTGTTCAGCATTCAGGTAAAAACTTACGTAAGTTTTCCTGGTATTCTTTTTTTCTTCTGTTTTATTTATGAGAATATGGTTTATATGAGGGATGTCAAACTAAATACAGTCTTATAGAAAAACTATGGAAGTAAAAAAACCCTAGGTTTTCTTGGATACAAGTAGATCATACAGCTACTAGCAATGATGGCAAAATGTTCCCTTAAAAAAAATTAACTTCATAAGAGATTTAACATGTACTGTATCTAGTACTGCTCATTGATTCTCATTATTAGCATTCATAAAAATATCCAATTTTTAAAACTATGCAATGCAGTGAGCAATGCAAATAAAACCCCAAAACAAAACAAAACCAAACTACTGCCCTTTTTCATTAAAAAATTGTCCATATTTACTTACCTGTAGTGAGAGTAACATTCACAGATACTGCTGTTGGTCTTGAATTAGAGTATTCTACATTGACAGAACAGTTTAGAAACAATGTTTTACTTCAAATGTTGTTTTGTTTCTCTGTAGAATAAGGTGTTAATCACCTTGTTGGACTCCAGTGTATGATAAAGAAGCCCTCGTGTGGTCTATTTCCTCAACTTTGGCAACATGTATATGAAAACAGTTGTTACTCTCATGGCAAAGCAGTTCATTGGAAGGTAAGTTAAAATAAAAGGCCTCTACTGCTATTCGTTTTGCTTCTGTTAACATGAAACCAAACAAGTTTGCAAGTTTTGTCTTTGACGAACGTGTATGCCCTGAAACCCTGGAACCACAGCCAGAGGGGCCACACCGGTATCTTTACAACATACACTAAGTGATGCCTTCCCTTCCCCATCGTCTGACTGAGGTCAGGAGCTGCTATATGCAAGGTCTTACTCAATGTCAATATCAAAATCTAGTTTTTTCTTCTGACATCTGTTATCAGATTACAGGCTTTTTTTGCACATTGGTGCCAGTACTAGAAAGGAAATAATTTCATGCCACTAGAGATGCTAATTTTTATGTTAATTCAGATATTCAGATGAAAATATTTCAAGATTATCTTGAAATGGCTTCTAAATACCTGCATAATGAACCTATGACAAAATACTAGCTATATTACCTGTAATAGTAAATCTATTACCTGTGGTATTCTTGAGAAGTATGACTTGGCCTGACTTACCCTCATTTCTGAGGATGTTCTAATAACATTTGAGCTGAACTAAGTTGCAGACACATTAACCCAAACAAGTTTAACAGATGGTATGATGATGACCTAACACTGTGGTCTAGACAGGCTATGAAAATGACTGCATTACAGAAAGAAACCTCCAGAATAGGATAAAATACAGATTTTGCTGAAGATAATCAATTAATCTATGGGCTATATAATAAATTAACACATTAAATTTAAGTATGTTCTGTGAAATGATAACTTTCATTGAGATGTGCTGAGACCACTTTGATGGCTGCATCTGCTGGATAAAACAGAGGTTTGAAAAGATTTTCAGATTTACCATCTACACAAACCATGAATCTGCTCCCAAGTCCATACATCCAGCAATAACAAGCCAGGTATGTCTGCTGACTTTAAATCTAGTCTGTATCTAAGTCCCATCCTTTGCAGGGATAATTTCCCAAACTGTTTTTGCCCTAAGTAGCAATGTCATGGATAAAAATAGCTGCCATGGGAAGATGGTATCTCATTCTGATTTTGTGTGTGTGTGCTTCTAATTCAATTAATTTTGAAATGATAAGAAAAAAGTTTTCTGATTATTTTTGTCCTGGTGACAAGATCGGGGGTTGAAGCATGAGAACCAACCCACAGATGATGTTAGTGGGCAGATTATAAGGTGTAGAAAATGTAGCAAATGCCATGGCTATCATTGATTAGTTTTTTCACTTCAACATCATCATAAGAAATAGGTGACGAAGTATTTTTGCCCTGATTTGAAGGAGTTTTCACGCAGAGTATCTTATTTTAAAGAGGAAATCTTATTTTAAAGAGGAAAAGAGGAAAATTCCCCTGTTTTGTATAGGCAGGCTATGCAAGTCTGCATCAAAGTACAAAAGAAACTTTGTGACAGAACACTATACCAACTTTTTATGACTATAAGCTTTTATTGCCTTGGAATAAGATAAGGAGGCCAATAAATAAGTTGTGCAGCTCTCACCAAGTGACATCTAAAAAAGGCTTTATATCTCACTATGACAGCAATCAAGTAAGTGTAAAGAGAAGACAACCCTTCCACTCCCATCCTGTACTTTTTCTAAACTTCCCTATGCCACAGGAAGGTCAAATTTCTCCCTGATGCCTGTGAGTGCTGTCCCAGTGTTGGCAGAGCCAGGCGCTTTCCCGTCACCTGAATGAGTGTGAAGGAAACCATCTACAGCAAGCACTGCCAGCACAGCACTTCTGTCTGTTTGCAGAATGGGAACCCTTTCTTTGTGGCACAGAGAGAAGCCCTACTACATGGTGAAGTCCAATCTGAAGAGTCTAATTCCAGTAGAGTTAACGTGCTCATATATTTAATGTCTGTAAAGTCTAATGTGAGTTGAATGATAAACAGCTAGAGCATGGCATGTTGCCAGTTATTTCAGTTCAGCTTCTTTTCCACATCATATGCCTTTTGTGTATTCATACATGCTTGAAAGATACTGACTTTGGAATAGTTTTCAAAGGTTTTTCTATGTTTATAGAACTGATCTTTGTACTTTTCCTGAAAATTTAGGTATTCAGACCCTTGTGTGCAAAGGTCTCACAACTAAGAAAAACAATCAAATCAATGTGAGTAAAACAACTCAAAAACTACCCTGCATAAGTTTTATTAATTTTAAATTCTAAATTTAGCCTGTACTGGGGTCCCTTTTGGGTCAGAAAATAAATGCTGAAAAAATGACAGTAAGAAAGTACTCCTATTTATCAAACAATTATAGCAAAAGTAGAGAAGTCATTGAGCTTTTATGACTGCAGAGCTGCATGTTGCCTAGTCTGCATCTCAGACAGAAGTAATTTCAGGAAGAAACTTTGGAGCTAGGGAACAAGAAAGATTTTCCGACTATGTCTGGCATTAAGAAGTGGGCAAGTGCTTAAAAATGCTCAGTGGTTTGGAATGCCAGCCCAAGTGCTAGGGAATAGCTTGGTGGAAAGGTTCACAGCCAGAATCATCCAGTGCACATCCATGCTTTCAAACCAGGCCTTCCAAAGGCAAGCCAGGTTGTTGTGTGACCTGGAAACAGGACAGATTAGCCATGTACAAGGAGCCGCTTTTTTCTGGCAGGCCTGAATGTGTAGACAGAGTCTTCCAAAGCCTCATTAGTGTACCAGTCTTTGGAAAGATGTAATGACAAATACAGCATAATTTACTTTGCCAGCACAGTCTGCCGCAGGGCTATGATCTCCAGCTCTCCGGTGTTTAATACAAGAATATACATTGAGAGCTATAGGTACAATAAATATATCAGAGCTAGATTGTGCCTCAAGGCAAATATTCTGTTGATTCCACTGTCCTTCCTGCTATGTCTTGTGATGTTTTGCCATACTCATCTACTCACCCCAGAAGACATTCATGTGAGCAGCTCTGTGGTTTATTTTCATCTTTAAACCAAGCTGCTGTAATCAGCTTTTGTAACCTAAACTGCAGGCATTATAACCATACTAATGTACAACGTTTCAGGCTCAGCCTGTAACTCTGCTATTAGAGGTTTAAACCTCAGCGTGGACAAAGTCTATAATGAAAGTGAAGCTCTCTTTCATTTTATGTGATTCAGCATAGCTGACCTTGAGAATCGCCCAGTTCTGCTTTCCCTGCTCTGACATTTGAGACCTTCCTCCGCGCTGGTGGAAGGCTGCAGCCTCCCCAGCTCATCATTATAGATGATATCGCAGTGATGGTAAACCGCTGCTTCAGAGCTGGCTTGGAGGCAAGGATATACCAAGCGAGTATGTGGGGTTGTTGTTAAGGACTCTACTCATGAAGCTCATCAAAAGCACATAAATTATAGAGGGAAGGTGGTTTTCCAATTATTTCCATGTATTTTAGATTAATAACCAAGACATTCTTATTGTTTAAAGTGTTCATATTAAGGATCATGGTGTAAAGAGGTACTAAATGCATGAACAGAATCTTTTGAAGGCAGTAACTGCTTTATAGCCACTAGCTGTGCCACCATACTACTTACATATACAGGAACAAATGCTTTTTTCCCTTGTATGGGTACATCCCCATTCACTTTTGCTGTAAGAATAATACTAAGAAAAATATAGGAGTGATCTTTTTAACAGTTCGTTTCTAAAGCATATTTATTTAAGGGTCCTTGAGTTTAGTAGTTACCTCTCGATGGTATTTCCTACATTACAAAATTGCTGTGAATGGCCTCTCATCCTTCTGTTCCAAAAATAAAAAGTGCAAAACAAGCAAGCAGCTTTGCAGTCAGAAAACCTAGAAACCAAATTCTGAAACAGCTCCTGCTGTGCCACCTAGGAAATCAGCCAGTCTGGTATCAACTCCTGTCAAATTAGAAACTTCAGCCTACCGATAAAAGGAGCAGACACTTTACCTTCCCAGAGGATGCTGATACACATCTTCAATATGTCTAATTGAATCAATAATGCTGTCAAGGTGAATCCCTTAGTAGTAGATGCTGAAACAGTGGCAATCTACCAGTTGCTAATGATGTTCTTAAAGCTATTCTAAAAGTGACATCTGAAGTCAAAGGTCTGATATAAATTTTTTCATTAGATCAGATTTTTGAACAGGCGGTTGGCAGGTCTTTCTCCAATGCAGATGGAGTTAATGCCTTCTATTCACCAGGCACTGAAGATGAAATTACTCTCCTAATACTTATTTTTTCAGTCGTTTTAGAGTAGCACAATTTTTCTGATAGAACACTTGTGTGCTTGGATTTGTGAAAGCCAGGTTTCTTTTTTCCACTGGCTTTAGGGGTTATGGTAGGAAATACTTCAGTCGTAAGTTTGCTATTTCTTGGTACATCTGGATAATGTATTATCGGATTCTAAAGCTATATGTAAAATGAGGGGGAAAGATTCAGTTCAAGTGAAATGCAGTTTTGTTCTGTTTTTCTAAAAAAAAATAAATTCCATTTCTGTTAATGCAAAGTATTTTCTTTAGCCTAAATGTTTCACTATATAGTTATTTTGTCCTCTAAAATATTTAAAATAAGAACTATATTTAGTATATATAAATAGGTATAACTGATATATAGACATTTTAACAAAGGGCATTTTAAACAATGGTATGAAACAACACAGATGTATAATGTTTGGGGGTTTTTTTCTTAAATTATTGTTGTTGTGTGTGGATAAGATTTATTTCACAACATTTTCATAGCATTCCTGATTATAATTCAGGGATTGTACTTTTATTGCATAGAAACACTTTGGATTTTGTATAAAACTGTTGGTCGGACAGAAACAAGCACATCAGAGTAAGAAAATGTGTTATGAAGTCATGACAGTTAAAGCAGCCAGTGACCTTCCCAATGCGTGCCTCTTGGTTGACTGACTTTGGCTTTAAAAAAAAGATGCAACTTCAAAACGAGGCTTCTCTTGTGACTTATACATTTATCCATTCATCAGGCTTAGTCCTGTATGGCTTATACAGGATCCTCTAATGACTGAAAAGGGGTGGTGTCTTGCTGTAACCTTTCCCTTGACTGATCTTGCAAGGTCTTTCTTTCTCCTCTCTCTGCCTGGCTGCCTATTTTTACAAAACTGGTACGAACATAATTACTGTTGAAAACTCTCAGCCTGTGTCAAATCCGGTCAAACCAGTTGGCCAGTTTTCAAAAGTCCTTGCAGAGGAGGAGACATCAGAGGCACACAGAGACAGTATAGAAGCATAACCTTTCTTCTACTGGAAATTAGTAAGGTCAACCGTAGCCACAATCTTTATTTCCTAAAATCCTGTAAATTCTATAAAGCTGTGTCAACAGTGCTCCAGGTATCAGACTGACAAATGCACGGACGGACATTTCTGTTCCAACAGATTTTGGTGGGATGCTCATATTAAGACCCCCTGCATTCTTGCCATGCCGATATCCGCTTAGTGTGCTGGAGAAACCCAGCATGGTCTTGCACCACCATTTCACTCAATTCTACAATGTGGTCATTTCCTTCCTTCACTGTTCTTTTTCTTGCATGAATTTGCCAAGGCGCAAGTGACTTTAATGGTTTGGACACTTCAGGAATGGGGCTTGTAAGGTGAAGAAAGTCTCAGGCATCTTCTGTTCAGCCTTCCTGGCAATAAAGACTTCTTTCTTTTAATGCAACTTTGAAGTTCAACTGCTAATATTTTATCTTGAGGTCTAGGAGATTCTGGAGACTTGAGACTTAGGAGATTCTTCTAATTTTATCTTCAATGTGTCTTGGAGCTGTAATGTATGGAACCCTGCTTAATTCACAAAGACCATTAGTAACCTGTGCTGGCAGGCCAGCTGCACGCAGTGCAGGTTTCAGTGATGTTCCACCAACTATCTTTTAACATTTGTGGTTCTGCGGCCAAAAGATGTGATCAGAGTATTAATTCTTAGCATTTCTGGGGAACTGCATTCTAGGTGGGCTGTAGAAGGAAGCGATGGAACCAGTCATTAACTAAATTCACCCTTCTGCAGACACACCTATCCTTGGAGGACCTATATTTTAGTGAACAAGTGGCAAAGAAAATACAGATTTATGAAAGTTAATCCAGCTGGGTAGACACTGGTGTGTTTCACCAGAATGGCCCTTTCCCTGGAGCTTTGTGTGACAAACATGTTTGGGAATGAGAGAGCGGCCCTCCTTTGCTGAAGCTGCTTCTCTTTCTAAAATTCTACTTCATATCCCACACTTAAAGTTTGCTATGGCATAAAGATGCCATAGCTGCAATGATGGAGAACCAGGCAAGCTGGGAACTTGAGTATTGGCGCCTTGTTAATAGTTAATAGTCTTCTAACTAAAGTTTGCTTTATAGTATATGGGCTTTTAATTACTTGCACTAAAAACCCCTCGTTTGTACTAACAGTTTTTTCCTTGACCAGAGTGCTAGTTACAGGACACATATTTCATATTGGTCCTATAAAATACATCATCCTTCAGTCAACACAGCTCTATTCAAAGTGCTTTTTCTTTATAACTTGGCTCAGTTGACCATGGAATGGGAGAACCAGGGAGGCTCAGAGGTCGCAATAGCAGGAGAAACCAAAAATAAAGCTGCAGGATAAGAGCATTGCTGTTAGCCATTTCAATTTGAACTACTGTATTGTATCAACTGCTTCTGAAATATGGAAGAGGGGAGTTAAGATGAAAGAGAAACAAAGCCTGGAGCAGGCACTAACTTAGCCAAAACACTGTGACTACAGTTTTAGAAATTAAAATAAATATTGAACATATATATCATCATATACAATGTCAAATACAGACACAGTGGTATCTCGGGCTTTCTCTGAGGCACTCCTGGCATGCCATAGAGTAATTGCCGTGGTATCCAGCACAATTTCAATGGAACTGAGTCAAATTTAATTATCTCCTGTCTTTAAAGCATTATATTACCCACAGCATTCGTAGTCTTTAGGGTCCTGCTGTGCAGCTGCAATGTTCTACACAAAATGCAAGCTGTTGGGCAAATCCCATTCTGGTATGTGCCCTGGTTTATCATATTTTTACATACTGCAACTCCTGCCCTAGTGATGGTCTGAGGTTTAGTTTGTCACTTCTAGGATACCTTTAAGTCCTCATTTCACATGGTACTGGGCTGGCCCAGCCCTTAAGTACTTCATGGATTTGACATTATTTAGACCCTGGGCTTTTTTCTTGCAGATTTTTGTTCCATATCTGTCCACAGTCATTGCCACGCTGTCTTTATGAAATGACTTCTCATCTGCTCTGAAACTTGTTGCTTCTCCTTCATTGATCAAATGCTATTGACCATTATGTACCATTCTGGACTTCAGTTCTGTTCTATTTCTGTGAAGAAGCACTATAAAATAATGAGTTTAAAATGCTAATTTATTTTCATTTTGTATTTAATGTAGGTACAGTCTTCTAAAATTACAGATTTAGTTCTGGTGGACATCACAGAATTGCCCACCAAACTCACAGAAGGTGCTCTATTTCAAATTCAAAATTGCTGTTCAAATTATCCTGAGTATGACTGAAATAATCCCAGAACATTTTAATTACTCTTAAATCGTAGAAAAAATATTTTCTTTATAAAAAATCTTTAAAAATCTACAGAAATAGTTGTGGAACTCTGAATGCTTAATTATCCCTTCTATTCCTGGCTTTTTGCAGAAATATGAAAAAACCCACTGAGTTGTTCTTCTTAAAACAGCCAATGTAAGTTCACATTAAACAGATTAATCACAGATTTGGTGAGTCTGCTTTTCAGATCACGTGATAGAAGTACGATGTGGATAAACCAGATAACTTTTAAATAGTAAAAGTTCAGAGAATAAAGTTTTGCAATGAAGAGAGACATGGTTTTGTTCCACACAGGCTTCTTCAGCTCAGCTGATCACCAGCTTTAACAACGTTGAACTGTTATGTGGGGTGTTGAGCTCTCCTTGCCCTGGGAGGCACTTATTCCTTGGCAGCGTTCAGTTGCAGGGCTTTGTAAATCAGCTGTGGAGAGGGAGCTTTACCATCCAGCCCCCAGCCCAAGTATTGCTTTAGTTGATTAAAGCATGTTGATGGGGTGATGATACCAATTTCAAATTTGTTTGGCATAAAACATGTGCTTAATGGTTTCTTATGCTCACCTTGAATGAACAGCAGCAATTTAATCCACCAATATCAATAAATATTAACCCAGGCCACTAAAAATATGCCCCATTTTAGTTGCATTAATATTCAACTAAACTCCAAAAGGATGTCTGTCCTTACAAGCTGAAAGTATATAAACCATTATGAAATTAGTTTCCCCGAGCTTATCTATTCACATATTTAATGGATCTTTCTTATGGGGTAACTTCACACCAGTAACAGATTATCACTCTCATCCAGACCTCCTGAGAGTCCTTCTCCTTGCTCAGTTCTGGTTAAGACACTCTTTTGATGTATTCCTAGGGAATTTCTGTCGTTCCCCTGTCAGCATTATCCCCAACCCTTAAGCACAGGCATGTGTGTGCAACAGGAAAGGGATTTTTTAAAAAGTGAAGCCAAGAATAGTCACAGGAGCATTGTTCCGTTCAGAAGATGCATCATCACTCTCTGGTGACTACTGAAATGGATTCCTTGTGCACATATATGCCTCTGCAGTCAGAGTGAACACTGGAATAAACTGTACCTCGGTAGTGGTTTAAACAACTGGGGTTGCAGAAGTGCCCTCAATTTATTTCTTTTTTTTTTCCTTGGAAACATGCTCTTTGTCTGTCTTCATTAGATTAATGAGTTCATATACTGCCACTGAGTCCCTTTTTCCCCAAGGAGATTTTGAGCTGCCAAGGTCCCCCTTGAAACTCCTAATTTTTTAAATAAACTTAGATGACAAAACACAGATGCTTCTTGCTCACTGCAAATCATTCCCTTACTCACCATTGTTTCACCATCTTTCAAGGAAACTAGTACAGACTGAACATGTAAGATATTCTTCCCGGGTTTTACTGCAGTTATTCACTATGATGAAATCATATATTACGCCACCTTCCCAGACTTCTTGCTCAAACTCCAGAGGTCTTTATCTTGAATTCTTCTGATCCTTTTAATCACTGTTTCTGTAAACAATTATTTCTTTTTTTTTGCATGGGTTCACCTAGAACACAATTCAGTCTTTTCTCACTAGAAACAAATCAACCCTGATGAATATTGTCCTTCCTAAGCATTACAGCTAGCCAAAATAACATATATGCTTTCCTAGTTAGGATAGGAAATTGTAAGGAAAGAAAAGTCCTCTGACGCAATTAAATGTTTTCAGGATCTGCAGTTACAATTCCTGCTTTCTCAAACATGGGAGAACTCAAAACTCAAGACTATCTTCCTGTTCCAGCCTCTTTTAGCCCGCACCCAGTCCAAAGGCCTGTCCTGGGCATGCTTTAGAGTTGCTTTGGGCTTTGCAATTACGTTGTCCCTGAGCTCTGCCTTTGTTTTCTTTGAACAGTGCTGCCAGGCTTCCAAGCAGCATGAAAAAGTTCTCTGCTCCAACTGCTGAGCAACCTTGTACTTACCTTTGGTTTGTGAAAGAAACATTTGCTTATTTATTGAAAGATGGTGGTTAAGTCCTGCAATTCCAACCCAGCCTACAAAAACTCTAAGGACTATCTTGGGAGGATGTGGGAGAAAGATCACTGCTGCTTGTTCTAGATAAGACCTACCTATTCTCAAAATAAGAAATATTTGATGCTTTTACAGTGAAACTGTATTAAAATTTTACTCTAAATGATGTTTCCAAGCGTATGTAAGGCTGGTTGCAGCAGCTGTTGGTGAAATGCTGTTGTCCCTGGGGCATTTAAAAACACAGAAGAAAGTTTCAACATTTTTATTCCTGCTTTGTATTAGAAAAATTGTTAGGAAAATATATCAATTTTTTTTTTAAATTGCAAAATAAGGATTAAGGCTAATTTGAAAATGCATCACAGACTTTGAATCAAGCTGAGAAGCATTTTGGGCATTGTGATTGCCAGTTAAGCCAAAGTCTGGGAGAACGTCTAAATATCACCACTGATTTGAGTAATAAACCAGTGGAACGATTAATTTCAAAGAGTTAAGCATTTAGACTTCTAAGTAATCGTTACACAGTTTGGTAACAAGTGTGTTTTAGTGTTTCTGTGCTTTTAATGCATGCTCTGTGGAAAGCGGCTGGGTTAGGAACTGGCCAGCCACCCAAATCCTGCCAGGATGGGCTGAAGCTGGTACTTTTACATGGACTGACAAGACGCGTGGATATACGCGGCACAGCTTGCGGAGCTGCAGTCACTTCTGCCCAAGGCTACCGATGCCGGGCATCGCTTCCTCAGTCCTGAGGCGCTGCAGTGGCCACAGCCCGGGGAGCGAGCGAGGGAACGGGCAGGCTCGCCCGATCGGCCCGCGCGGACACGCGGAACTATCCGCCAACTCCCACGCTGGGGCTGCCTCGGCTGCGGACCTTTGCTCGGGCTCGATGCCCACCTGTCCGGAGGGGTTAAAACAACACGGTTTTTAAAAGGAAGAGGGGGAAAAAGGAATGTTTGGCACCGCTGCAACTTCCGGCTGTCAGAGCCCGGCCGTGGCAGCTCCCGCCGCTTCCCCTCCACCCGGGAACCGCACTGCTCTGCGGCGGAGCCGGGGCTACCGCCGCCGCGCTGGCCGCCCGGGCTCTGAAACTCCGCGCGTCTTCCCACGCCGGCAGCTCGGCGCTCAAGTTTCTTCGGGGACCCGTGGCCCTCACTCGGCGCCCACCGTCGTCCCCAGTCGCAGCCGCTCCCCCGGTGGCGGGGCCGGTGAGGGACGCACTCCCACCGGCTCCTGGCCTCCAGGGGGTACCGGGTAGAGGCGGGCGGCCCCGCGCCTTGCCCGCCTCCCCGACATGGTATCACCCGAAACCCGTATCCCGCTATGGCGTGGTATATCCCGGCGCGGGAGGCGCTTCCCTGAGGCCGGGCCGGCGCGCCCGCCCCCCCCCCCAGCCCCTCTCTTCCCTCACGCTGAGGAACAAGG
>VZTU01015899.1:499689-513960 GCA_013400835.1 Zapornia atra
GGGGGGGGCCGCCCGCCGCCGCATCCCCCGCCGGAGCCGCTCCGCCGGGTCGGTGCCCGGTCGAGCGGCTGGGAGCAGCCGGGGCCGCGCGTCCCGGCGGACACAATGGGCTTTATCCCGCGGGCAGGTCTCGGGCGGCGTTTCCCACCCCGAGTTTCGGATTCGTGTCACACGCCGGCGAGGCCTCGAGTTAATGAAAACTCTCTGTCTCTCTGCAGATGGCTTTCCGGATACCGCGATCCGTGCTGGGGATAATACCCGATGTGGCCATTTACACGCTGTGATTTCTTTCTCTCCACGTATACTCCCCTGCGCCCCATTTCTGTGTGAGGGGGGAGGCTGGCCGAGTGAAGGGCTGCTTCTCCGATCTTTTGTGGTATCAGCTCTGCCTGGTGCTGGCGGGTGGAAGCTTTGTGCCTGGGAGTCGTCCTTCCCATTCTTCTTCAGGAGTCGAGGGAGCTTTCTCTCTGACAATGATGAAAACCGAAGGCAAAGGGGAAAGGACTTTAAGAAGTGCTTCTCCGCACCGAAATGCCTATAAATCCGATTTTCATGCTATCAAATGCTCTTTTGATGGTGTAAACAATCCTGAAAACGCTTCCAATAAAACAGGCTTGCATCAGAAGCTGAGTACCTCTTCCAATGGTGGGGGAAATGACCCACACAGTCGAGGCAGAGCTGCCACTTATGGCAATAGAGTACACAAGATTAAAAATATGTTTCTGCAAATGGGAGGCTCTTCTTCCACACCCTCTTGTGAAAGCAGTCCACCTGCTGAAACCAAATTAATCAGCCGGGCCACGACAGCTGAGTACGGACCTTCTCCAGGTAGCCCATCTTTTCTCATTGTCCAAAAAAATAACATTCTTAACACAAGTACTAGCCCTTGTGGCAGTCCTGTGGATTCACTGTGTGTGCCTTCTGCTGCTGACAAGGTCATCCGTAGCAACGATGAGGGAGACTTGGACAAAGTTGCCCTGGCAGAAAAATTTTCAGAGACAAGGAAGCTATTTGAGAGAAATATAAAACAGAGGAGCTCAGTGGACAGATACTCCCCCAGCAAATGTGAGAGAAGTGAGGATAAGAGAAGACGCAGTTCATCTTCTGATTGCAGCAATGTGGTGGACAACTTCAGTTTTAATACAGAAGCAAGTCTTCCAGTTGCACTAGAGAAAGTTGAAAATCAGAGTAATGAGGAGTCGAAGCAGCAACATCCCAACAATGGTTCCAAATCCTCCTTCCTGAATGCAGGGCCCATTTCTAGAAGGCTGGAAAGCTTTCTGGGTGACAGTGATACTGAAGAATCCAAAGAAATTTCCAAAGGTGATAGTCCTCTGAATAAGGACCCTTTGAGAGGCCACCACAGTTTGGATTCATCTGGTGCTGCTGAAGGATGTTCAGAGAAGGCTGTGTCCACCAAAGCTCCTGTGATTCTCGGAGATGAGCTGAGCGAGGTGCTTGGAAAAGGCAAAAGAGAGCAACTGGTACTCGAGAGAAACCTGTGGGATATGGGCAATACGCCTGGTCAGGGTACTCAACAGAGATCGGATAGTGTTCTCACCTGTGTTTCCCCAGTCGAGGGGACTCACAGTGAGCTGGTTGCACAAGATGAAACCTCAGGGCCTGAAAAAGCTTTGGAGAAAGATCACGTTCAAGAGGATCAGCTGCCTGGATGTCAGGTACAGGAAGGGAAGAGGAGCGAGTACTCCTTGGAGGTGGTAGAAGAGTTTATGGAAGGCAGCAAGACCAATCAGGAAGAAGAAAGAGATGGGATGTCTGTGAAAGATGGTCCAGTTAGACGGATTCAGGATGTTCTAGCGCAGGAAGGGGATGCTGAAGAAGAGGAGCACGTGGTGGAAAAGCAGAACGAGAATGTCAGTGCTTTCGGAATAGAGAATGCAGCTTTTGATGATGACAGGGATACAGAGTCAGAAAACCAAGGGCCTAAAGGCAAAGAAATTTTGGAGGGAGAGGAGGAAGAGGAGGAGTATATGTATGACAGTGAATATGAGGAATTTCCTGGACTTTCTGAAGAGGAGGATCCCGAGCCAGACCGAAAAGTCAAGTTCTCGACAGCTCCTATCAAGGTAAGTACATTTGAATTATTTATTTCTATTACTCTTTTGCAATTAGAAATACACAGGAAATACATTTTTGTGGTATGTTTTTCAAAGCTCTAAAAACCCTTTTTAAAACGTGTAAGTTCATGGCTTTTAGTCAAATCTGCACAACTTCTCTCTTGTTAGAAAATTTATAAGAAATGAATTCTGAATCACAGCAGCTCTGTAATAGTGAGCACGCTGAAACTTCAGACTTGTTTTCAGAATTAGCTGTGAAAAAAAATCACATGACTAGTTCCTGTTATTTAAGGCTTTAGATTCTCTCAAATAATAACCATATACATGTTGTTGTGGGTTTTTTTTATACTGGCTTGGTGAATGAGCTGTAGGAATGTTAACACTAGCATCTTAGAGGTAAAACATTGCAGAAGTAGAAGTTACAGGGTAGGCTGGATGAGTAGTGCAAGTTACAATGCTAACAAAAGATTGAGGTGTCTGATCTTCCCTCACCAATAATACCCTCAAAATAAGTCATTCCACAATTCAGTTTACCCGTAGTCCTGTGGCAGGCTCCAGTTATTCAAGTCCCTCCTAAAGTTTGGGAGGAGAATTGGGAGATACGGACGAGAATGGGAAGTAGGAAACTGTCCAGGCTTTCTCAAGCATACTTCTCTTTTTCTACTATTACATGAATGAAACATAACATCTTTAATAACCTACTTTTACACTTTGTTCATACAGGGTCAGGACTCACTGATACTGATTAGAAGGCAGTAAAAAAATCTGTTGACTCCTGTACTTTCTGTAGCCGAAAGCTGTAATTTCCTAGCTTGCTAAACACAAGCCAGTGCTCTACCCCAGAAAATGTTTGGGGAATGGCAAAATACGAGTTTTGTTGCCTTTTTTTTTTTTAAATATCCTCTCCAAAGGCAAGTTGACTTTATATGGCTTTTTTGTAGTTAATGCTGCTTTAGCGGTGACCTGGAGCACTGAAGAGGGGGAGTGCTGCTATTAGAAACTGCATAACCAGTCTGGTGAGGGCTGTGAGAGCCGGAGGGTCATCAGTCCATTTCCCCTTGCATTTGTGCACTGAGTGTCTGAGGACAGTGTAGAGCATGCTGTAAATATGTTTGTTGAGTGACTGCTGGTTTCCTGCTGTAGGCAGCATTTTACCGGCCACTGCTGAAATCCTACTGAAGCAGTGGCTGTAAGAGACTTTTCCTGCTTTCTCTGTTATGTCTATGCCAGACTTAATTCAAAGCATTAGTAGAAATCTCTGTGACAACTGTGATGGAAGCTCTTGTGCAGACAAAACTCAGTTTTTGGTAAGTAGCACTATTGAATTACAGCTGCTTCCCTGAAAGCCACAGGAACCAACCTGTACCAGATTATCAGTTACACAACTGAGAGATGGTTAGTAGCAACTGTTAGCAGTTTCCCATTAAAAATAATGTAGTTCTTGCCATATGCCCCACTTGGATTGGCAGAATAATCTGTATTTAATAGCATTACTGTCAGTGAACTTTCTTTTTAAGGCCCTAAAGTTGAAGCTTGTGATACTTCCCTTTCACTGAAAACTTGGCATATTTTTCCTATAGTTGTTATAGGGATATCTTTGTATCTCATTTCAATAGCTTCCCTACCCCCACTGCCCACCCCCCCGCCCCCCAATTCCTAGTGCCAAAGCAATGCTTTTTCCCCATTGTCTGCCTTTTAGTTTCATATTTTCTATGATACTTAGTGGGAATGAATCCTGGTATATGAGTTTTGTCTTTTGTGCTCTTTAAATTCCAACTTTTTTTGCACTTCCCAAAAATCTTTTTTAGTAATATGCCCTTAATATCTCATCAGCTTTTTAGAAAATCCCACTTTTATCTCACCAAAGGAAATACCTTTTATTTTACGTATGCACAGATTTTGGTGCATCTGAAACTGACAGGAAAAAAATCCTGGGTGGTAGCAAAAGATTATTTCTGGTCCTTACCACAGCTTAGAGCAGAGCCATGGTGAGAAATGTATCCAAGTGGCTTCTTTTTTTCAGCTTTATTTAGACTAAAAGGTTCCACTGAAACATGAGTGCCATTCCAGACATCCATAGCCACTAGAGGAGGAGGTTTGTGTTTCTCCTCCTCTGAGATGCTCCTGAGGCCAGGCTGGCCTTGACGTTCTTGCTGTTTTCCTTCTGCACCTCTTTGGTGATTATGAAGAAACCATCTCTGTCTTTTGCAGTTGCTGTTTAGCAGGTGTCTGATAGAGCTGGAGAATTCAAAACATTCAGAAGGTGTTTAGGCAAGAAAAAACATGTTCTCAGATCAGGGTTCTGCAGTGATGGAGCTCTGACCATTGTACTTGATACAGACAACTTACCCTTTGGGTACATGTGTAGGAAATGGATATAATTAACAGACTGGCACCTTAAAACAGTATTTGTGCTGCAGCAGCAAAGAGAACTTTATTAATATCCCTGTTTCAAAGTTTTCTGTCAGTTGTAAAATTGACAAGGCTTTTGAGTAAAAAGTAGGAGTCTGCAGAGCTCCCAGGGGATGTATAAGGTAGCTATTGCTGCTAGCACTGCATCTGACCCCTGCTAGAGATCCATAATTGTTGACATCTGTAGCAGGGCTTAATTTGATCTAATAATTTCAGGAAAGATGGAACATACATGTATCTCCCATGATTTTGAATTGCTCCGTGGCAATAAGCATAAATGAGAATTTTTAAAATACACGTTTCAATTCTGTAGAAGCTGGTGATAAATGATGTCTGGGAAGATTTGTTACTTGCTGTGGATGACCTGACTCCTTAAATCCTGCTGCTGTTTGATCTCTGCAGACCTTAAGGACTGCTCTGTGTGACAGTTACTGGCTTTCCTACAGTAGTGAAGAGAGGGATACCGTACAGTTATTGACAGAACTTCACAGACTGGGTTTGCATTATGGTACATAAGCTATTTTTAGTCACCTGTTGCCACACATGAAGCCAGTAAGGAATGTAAAGCCCACTCAGCTGTCCAAGGTATTTGCAAGGGATCTGAATTTGTCTCTGTCTTGAAGTTTTCTGAATAAACTTATAAATACTCAGCATTACAGGCAGTGCAAATAATGTCAGGTAACTGCTATCATCCCTTTATATTTCGCTTTGCTTTTGTAACATAGAGATTAAACTTGTTTTGAATTATGTTATTACCTTGAAAGGCTTTAATTAACATAAATGTAATGACTGAGTGCTGTTTGACATTTGTAATTTTGAAACTTTCCATTGGGAAAACAAATGCCTGTTTCCAAACTGAGTTCTTGAGATGTTTTTACCTCTGACTGTGTCAGACTTTGTCCTTGAAATCTTTAATAGCACCGTGACTAACTCCTGTAATGATTTCTCATGCTTAGAAAGTCTGTAGCTCAGGTAAACTGAAAAGATAGCACAACCTCCATTTGCTTCTCTTAAGTCTGTTTAATTAGCAGCATTGTCCATTTATGTTGCATGGGAGCATCTGTTCCTAGCTTTTTGTGAGTAATACTTGCTTTTAGGATTAAGTCAAGAACAAAACCCAAACCTTCATAAAATCTTTACTTTTGTGTTTGTCAGAATTGAGCAGAAGCTTGAACTTCTTAAATAAGGAAACTGAAAGCAATTTCATAGCTTATGTGTTGTCCTAACCAGCCACGTATCAGCTGCTTCATAATACTGCCATTTGTTTTGCACGTCAAAATAGATCTGGTTTATGTATAGCTGGGACACAAACAGTAATCTTGTTCAGGCTGGCATAGTCTTCAATCTTTTTAGTACAGAACTGCTCCCTGTGGAAGCTAATGAAGCAGTAAATGAAGATACACTTGAATTAGATTTCCTGTATGACAGCATAGTTGTAAATTCTTACCCCTTTTAGGATACACATAGTTTTTCTAGGGCAGTATGTAGTCTCCTGAACAATGGTTTAGCAAAATGTTGCAGCGTAGTGCTTCAGCCTTTGTGTATCTGCTGCTGTTTGTTGAGGTTTTTTTACCTGTAACTTATATACTAGCCATGTCATAGCCAGAAAGGCATGCCAAATACACTAACTGCTGGAAGATACCCAAACCTTGGAGTTTCTGTGGTAATTAGAGAGTTGATGATTGCATAAATGGTCACTTGTTTGTCAGTCATTGGTCAAGCACTTCAGTAAAATACTTCTGTGGCATTAAGAAACAAGTATGTGACATGGATCTAAGTTCATCTAGGAAAATAGAGATTTGATTTAAGAGTAGATTTAAACAGAACTGCTTTGTATGGGGCAAGTCATCTCTTTTTTTCTTTGCATAAATAATGTATTTCCATCATGCTTTTTTGGGGATCTTTTGTAATCACAATTTGTTTATTGTAGTTCATAGATTATAACTGTTTTGAAGCTCTCTTTATCACTTATATTACTATTGCAATGAACTTAACATCGTAACAACTTCTCTTCATATTTATATCTCAAACTCTCAATGGTTTTTCTCTGTGACTTTTCACAAAAAGTAACCCACTTTTTTACATAGTTTGTAGTCAGAACACTGAGGAGGTGGTGAAGGTAGGTAGGGGTCAGCAGACTTGCAGGAGACAAGTTCATTAGCTCGCTGGTTAAGCTGTTGAAAGAGTCAGCATCTTTTTGGTGATGATTGCTCTTCCTGAGAATACTGAACCTAGACCGATAAAGAACGAACAGGCAGTAGCTGAAACTTACTTGTAGTTTACCTTTTGAGATGGAAAAAATAAATTTATCTTTTCATATCATTCTAACATAAAAGGCCAATGCTTAGAAGGACATCAGTGAAAAGAAGTGCACCTCTGTTACCTGAGTACCTATTTTGTAATCTTGAGATCATGAAGGTGCAGTGTAGCAGAGCTTTTTACAGTGTTCTTATGTTGTCATTGAGTAGTAAAGTATTATTCCTAAAGGCAACATACAATTCTTTAGATTATTTCTTTATCATTTTCCTCCATAATCTTTTGATGTTTCTTGGTTTAGCAAAGCAATCTTACTTTTCAGACCTGAGGTATTGATCATTTCTAGTGACAGTATTACTGCAGATTAGTTATCTGAGCTGATCTGGTACAGCAGGGTTATTCTGTTGTTTCTTATTATGGCCTTTAGAAAACAGCAAGATGGACTATTTTTGTGTTCACTGTTACTCTTTTGAAGTTCTCTTACCAATTTGCTTTCTATTTATATTTGGTCAGGTGAAGAGTTTTGTTTTGGTGAATGCTAAATAAATACACATATCTAATTCTTCTGGATTGCCAGGTTTAAATTGGTGGTGCTAAGATGCTGAAGCTTATGTATGTTCATAATTCAATTTCTTTATATACAAACTCTTTCAGAAGCCAAGAGTTTTTGGGAGTGCCCCCCATGTATGGGGCATTGTCTGTAGGTTTTGCCTCTTCTGGTCATATCTGGTTTTTGTTAGTCACAGAGCTGAGACAGTGGTGGAGTACGACCAGGTCACTGCAGAGCTCCACTTCCATGAAGGGAGAACATGGATCATCTCCCCACCTCTGCTCTGTATGTTTGAAATGGAATAAAACCAGCGTGCCAAAACTGAATGGATGCTTTTCTCTGACTTCTGTATTTCTTTCACTGGGATGAAAAGATGACATACCTGAAAGTGAAGGAGTCTTCTTCCTTCTGGAATAGGTAGCATATCCTGACCAAAACAGATACCATACCTTCTTGTTCTCTAGCTAGTTCCAGTGCCTTTGCTACTCCAGTGAAATACAGAACTAGATAATAAATTTTACTGGTTTCATTAAGTAGAGAACAGTAGGACTGGTAAAAAACTGGTTTATTTGCCATTAAAGTATCTATAAGAAATTGTCTGTACTCTAGATCTGAAGCAAGATTGCACTTAGGCCTTTATGTAAGCTGACATGGTTGGGTTTTTTGATTAAGTCACACGGAGCTGCAGAATCAAGCGCATTGTGTGCTGCTTGTCTGTCCACCTGTTTGGTTACAGAAAATGCTACATTGAGTATAATGGCTTATAATGTTTGTTTAACAGTTACCAACCATTCTAGATACCTGCTGAAGAAGAGTTGAAGTGTGTTTTAAAAAAAAAAAAAGCTAGGTGTTTCTGTTGGCAGATTAATGGATTTGATAGCAGGAATTGGCTTAAATCCCATATAGTCACTTTTCACTTAAAATATAACAAATAGTCGTAATAAATTCTAACCAGGTAGCTTTTGGAAACAGAGGGCAGAGTGGTAGTTGTGAAAAAATGTCTGCTTTAACTGAAGAGGGAGGTGGTAAGAGTAAACTGTGAAGTGTACATTATACCTCAGTCCTACTTCGGTGCTACTGTTTCAAATGATTATTCATGTCTGCCAGGCACTTCGGATTTTGCCAGGCCTCGCAGAGGCCATCAGTTGGAAAAGCTGAAACTGTTGGCTATGAGGTAACTTTCCTTGCCCTGTAACCTGTGTTTTTAATGTACAGCTTTGCTGAGTGTCAGCAAACTGGCATGTTGGAGGTAAGGATTGTGTTTCAGGAGAAACGGGAATGAACTGGTGCAGTCGTTGCTGGGGTGGTGTCCAGGCAGGGGTGTGAGCAGCCACCAGTGCTGCTTTAACTGCGGGTGCAGATGTCCTGGGGCTTTCCAGCAAATGCTGTGGCCTTACTTGGGAATGTTAGTCATGTTGATGTCGCTTCCATTCTAGTTATTTGGGAGCCCTTCTGGGTGGTTACTGATTTCTTCTGTAATGTTCCCCTTTTGATTTTGCCAAGACAAATCTATCTACTAGAAATGCCTATGGGAGCAGTGGTCATTGAGCTGTGTTTTAGGACTCTGTAGTAGTTTGGTGCAAACACAAGGTACATCAGTGTGTCTTCTGAAGAGTTTACCCTCTACAAAATCAACATTCTACTAAAATTAACACAGTTCTCCAGTAGAGCTTTTCATGTGCTGCTGTGTGTTTGACTTAAGAGCAAGGTCATTGTTGTTTTTCTATGACAATGCTGTTTTCTCTGATAGCACTAAGATGATATAATGGAGATTTTTAGTTCTGTAGGTCAACAGGAACTGAACAGTAGGATCCTTTAGAGAGCAATCTGCGGTGGGTTTTTTTTGAGTGCTGATGTTGATTGTGTTGACATTGGCATCTTCATAGAAGGAGGTAAACTGAGTTTTGCATTCATAGGGCAATGCATTTTCCTGGAGTGGAGAATGTAGTCCGATCTGTCTCCAAATAAATATATTTGCTCTCCAAGGACTAAATATATATTTGAAATTTTCAATTTTTATTTTCCTAATTAAAGTAGTCCTTAAAAATTCAGTCCTCAGATTTTTGGAGAATTAAATTTATTCATTCTGAAGAAAAGAGGTCTTGAGTGTAAAAATAAATTCTTTTTTCACATAGCAAGGTTTTTCATCCTTCATTAGCTTGACAGGATCCAGAAGTTATTAATGTTAGGTTAATTTTCTGAATATTTAACAAGCTATGGAAAAAGGTTTGTAAAATTCATGTAGTTCCCACAGTAAAATTCATTTGGTTTCTCCTATGTTGAGACAATAACTTGTGATTGCTAAAGTGAGTCTTTTTAAAATATCACTACACACTAATAATTTTATGATCTCTGGCTAGCAGTGGTTTCTAAATAGTAAGATTAGAATTTCTTTTGTCCTTAATGCACTTGATTCAGTGAGTAAACCCTGCCAGACACAGTGCAGGGATGAACTGTTGTTTAGCTTTCTCATCAGTCTTCTAAACTGTGTAACTTGTAACTTATTTTATTTATTATCCACATTTTAACTGTGTTTAATATTACTTTTGCTACTTGGCAAGAACTTGCTGAGCAGTTCTGTGTTCTCTATATTAGTATCAACAATTGTATTGTCTCTGTGTCATAAAAGATGAATACCATGTTATGATTCCACACGTACGCGATAAAAATTTTTGTCTTTTGCCCTTGACTTGTTGCTCACAGTTTTCTTAGTGTGCTCTTCCTTTTCTTTTTGTTACTGCAGAGTTTGGCTTCTGGTTATGTATCAGTTTTGCTTTTCTTCTATTCTTCGTAAAGTCACATTTTACTCAAAATTGTTTTTCTGAAGGGAGGGATTTCTTACTATTTTGAAACCGTTTTATCTTGTCTTAACTGTGAGGTTATGGATTTTAGAATATTACCTAAATTTCTCATGCACTTCCCTTAAGAACAATATGAATTCTTTCACTGAATGGATTAGTCAAAATTGTTTTCAGATATTTTTTTCTTTAAAAGCCAGTGTGCCTAAATATTATTAGTCTTCATTTGCATAGGGATGTTTTATGCTTTTATTTTATAACTAACAACTAGAAACATGACTGAAAATTCTAAATTCTGTGATCCACTGCAAGCAGATAATCAAATCCTATGTTCGATTTTGTGTCAAAATAGGCAATTTCTATGAGACTTTTAAGTACAATGCTGTTGCTTTCAAGTTGGAAAAATATTTAATAATTGTTAGAACTTCCAGAGCTGTTTTGGTGCTGGCAGCCTAAGACATGCAGCATATGCATTGCAGTGTGTTATGTTGGTGCAACTTTGCTTCCCCCAAATTTCCAGAGCTTTACAGATGGTTGTGTAAGGAACTGGTCATGCCTTTGCTAATGTAATTCTTCATTAGACAGTGACTACTTGCATCATCTTCTGCTTTATATGGTACACAACAGAGTTATAAAGAATCAAGAAAATAAAGTTGTCAGTGTCTTTGAAGTGAACAACTGCTGCTCTCCAAATTTTCCTCATTCATCCATTTGCTAGTGATCTTTAACACTTTAGTCGTGTTATTCTAGATCTTACATACACTTATAAATAAACAAGCAATTTTTTTATTCATGTCCCAGTACTTTTGTTTTCAGGAACTCAAATATTCTTATTAACAACTTATCATTTCTCCGCTCATTAACTTCCTTTTTATTATTAGTTTAAAATTCGTCATTTACAACTTGACTGTATTTTAGAGAAATTGATTTTTCTGTTGAGATAGTCTTGTTCCAGAGGGAGAGTAGTACTTCAAGAAATGTTTCTACTTCATATCCTATTTACTGGTTTTCGGGGAATGGGGAAGGAGATTATATTCAAGAACTTGGCCACCTTTTTTCTGATAGTGATAAGAGTACAGACACTTGAGACCATTGTCATGGGGTTTTGTCTATTTTTCAGATTTTTCTGTAAAGTTTATGGAAGACAGATACGCTAAGTGCAACCCTTATTGTCTTCCAGTGTCCAGTTCTTACCCACTGGTGTCTGTATGATTATCCAAAGGAGTTTATTGATTTATTTGCCTTTATGCAAGACTTAGGAAGAACAACTTTTCAGGAAGGTTTTAGTATCAGGGGAAACCCAAGAGTTCTGAGAGTAGGCTTCTTCCTCCCCTTTCCACCCAGTGGATTTAATCCTGCTTGCTTACTGGGCTGCTGTGTGGCCATGCCATGTTTCTGTAGTAGCTGTTTTGCAGGATTTGGCTAAGAGTTTGTGAGTGTCCTCCCCCTGGAGTTTGGAGGCGAAGCAGTAAGCTCCTTGTGGAAATACTGAGTTGTATCAGTTGCATTTTGGTAATCTCTTTCAGTAACAGCTTTCCTGTGTCTGAGGCTGCTGCTGTACAGAGCTAACGTGGCATGTTAGAGGATAGAAATTAGCTGCGAAAATGTTTATTACAGCTAATTACAGTTAATTCTGTCTTATTTCCATTATTGTAGCTACATGCCCAGGTAGTCCTACTTGGAAGATGTAAAAGTTGCAAGAGAGAACGTAGCAGGGCAGTGTAAATTAACTTGTGTCAGCACTGCACCTCCCTGCTTAGGGAAACGGCTGCTGCAGCTGCAGTCCATCACTGGCTTTCATCTTGTGATGGTGTTGAGTAAAACACTCAGTGCCTGCAAAAACTTAAGTGATTAAACCTTGTCTTTCAGATAAATGTGGGGTGGTGTATTATGTTTTGGGTTTTGTTTTAACTTACGAATTTAAATACATTTAATGAACGTGCTGATAAGTAAAATTAACCCTGTTACATGTAGGTCATTCTTCCTTTCTAGATCTCTGTCTTGATTTGTGTTGTTTGTGTATGTGGGTTTTTTTTTAATGACTCTGAAATTCAGCTGGAGCGATTACTAAAAATAGTGATGTGTGTAACAAGGCATTTCCTTTTCCTGGGAAACTTCATGATTCCTTTGCAGAATCAGAAAACTACATCTGTTTGAAGCACTGCAATTGGCAGATGGTGTGGGGGGAGGGAAGAAGGAGGAGGATTTGGGGGAATGTAGTCAAAAAAAAAAAAAAAGAAACCAGTGTATCAAAGAGGCAATGACTGATTTCTTTTAACTACTTGATTCATTTACAACACAAAAAGTTATTAAGGAATTGTTAATGAAGCTTCTGAAATGTTACTTCTTTGCGAGTTGGAAACTGTCTTGTAGCAGCAGTATTTATTAAATCGATGGTGGTTTAGAAAATGGGATCTCCAAAAATACCACTTTCATTACTGATTTTCTTGCAGATATTTCACGTTTGGAAGGGGATGAGAAAGTGCTAAAAACAATTTCTGTACCTTTCTCAGGTTTTCAGTACTTACTCCAATGAAGACTATGATAGACGTAATGAAGAAGTTGATCCTGTAGCAGCTTCAGCTGAGTATGAACTTGAGAAAAGAGTGGAAAAAATGGAAGTGTTTCCTGTGGAAATTGAAAAAGGTACAAATCAGACCCTGAATGTTTTGCAAGAGATACTATGAGTGCAAAAGACAAAACAATTTTAAACCTCCCCCCCCCCCCGAATTTAGGTCTTGGAATTTTTGGATATGTGTTCAGGCTTTCATTTATGGTTAGTTCTGTTGAATTTAATGAATGTTAACTGGACAGGCCTCTACAAAGTGCAGACTGTCACACTTAATTCAGCTTAGGTAGGCTGCATTATTGAGTGGCAGATCTTCACTAAAATATGTACAATTCATAAATCTTGCGATCTTCTCCATATACGATGAAGCGTTGAACCTAACAGGCAGTCAGAACTACAGAACAAAAAGGCTTTAAGTAATATCTAGATAAAAATATATTGTCTTTTTTTAAAAGTGATTGTATCTTTTGTGTGGGAAGACATTGAAACAGCTCACTAGTACTGTTACATCTTTTCTTATGCAGCTAACCTTAAATATTTGAATCCCTGTAGGTGACAGTGGTCTGGGCATCAGTATTATTGGAATGGGAGTTGGTGCTGATCAGGGACTGGAAAAATTAGGTATCTTTGTAAAAACAATAACAGATGGTGGAGCAGCACAGAGAGATGGACGGTGAGTTTTTCAAAGCATTGATTACGCTTTTTAGAAATTTCTATCTGAGCTCAGTCGCTTTCATTGGATATTCTGAGTGTCGTGAATAGAATGAGGCTGATTCAATATTACATTTCTGCTTTGTTTTTTTTTTTAAGAAGGAGGTTATTTAATTTAGGATTCTTTTGCAAAATAATCATAGATCTGCTTAGGGCATGTATGAGAAAAGCTTAGAATGTGCCCATGTGTGAATCATGTGCCCATGATTGATGTCCTAGGTCACTAATCAGTGTGTAAGTATCATATAGAAATATCAAAGCAAATATCATGTAAAATTTTAATTGATTATCTACATAGTAACTGAGGACTGAGATTTTTTTAAAGAATTTCTCGGGACAGAGAATTTCTCAATATAAATAGTAGTGAGTCTTAAGTGATACTTGTCAAAAGTCTGTCAAACCTAAATATTTTTGTTGAACTGCCAGTATTGAACTAAGCATTTATTTGTTTTGCAGAATTGAAGTAAATGATCAGATTGTTGAAGTTGATGGAATCAGTCTAGTGGGAGTTACTCAGTTCTTTGCAGCCACTGTACTAAAAAACACCAAAGGCACAGTGAGGTATGTATGCTTCCTATGAAACAATAGTTTCTTTTTGTCACTTTTCAGTAATGGAGACTACAAAACCATAATCTGAAAGTTTGACAAAGATGATATTGAAGGCAATGGTATGGGAAATGAATTTCTTAAGCATATCTTGAGCATTTTGCTGTAGGGTAATTTGTTTTTTTTTCTATAGGTTTCTGATTGGGAGAGAGAAGCCAGGGACTCAGAGTGAAGTAGCACGCCTCATTAGTGAGACCTTAGAGCAAGAGAGATGTCTGTATGAGCAGCACTATGTTCATGATGATACAGAGCAGGTAAAAACATCATACGTACTTTTTTTAAGTACATGGT
>VZTU01015900.1:614-18663 GCA_013400835.1 Zapornia atra
CCACTCATGTTTTCTTTAATTTATTATGTTCTTCGTCTCCTCTGTCAAACGTATTATGTCCAACGAATATCCTGACTTCCAAATCTATCTCCACATGCAGATAATTAATCCTTATTTTTAAATCATGAAGTTTACCCAGCTGGGCAGAAGTTTGATCTGACGTCAGTTTCTCTAGAAAACATGTGAAAGGTCCTGAGCATTTTCAAAACCAAAGTAATTATTTGAATTTGTGTGGGGTTTTTTTAATGTGCAAATCAGTAACTATTCTGAACATCATTGTTACATAAGATAGTGCTTTTTCCTTAACTTATTATTCACAATATTTGTTGGCTTTATTACATGTACTGTGGTACTCAATTGTGCTTCCATGGCTGTGAATAATGTTCCAAAAGAACTCAACTGGACTGAGTAAGTATCTCAGTTACCTTTTGTTCACTTCTTCTGAGGCTACTAACATACTGCACTGAAAAATTTGAATAATGTGATGATCTAATTCCAGGACTAGAAGATCCTCAGGCAGAGCTCTGAGGAAGATTCTGAATTATTATTATTATTGTTGTTGTTGTTGTTGTTGTGTCACACTGTCTTCATGGAGCTCCAGTGCCTTTTCTTACAGCCTTACACCATATGCCATTTTCACTGTGTTGGCTAATTTTGCCATCTGGTGTAATGCAGAAGGTTGCCCCATTTTCCATTTTAAGTATTAAGACTTCTAGAGAGTCTGTGCAGCAGGATTCTAACTTAATATCTCTCATTCCTTAGCAATAACCTCAATGTCTCTTATGACTGGCTCATGCAAAATGTATAAAGGGATAAATATTTATTCCTTTCTTTCTTGCTGTTTCCTGAGGGCATCCCTTGTCCACTTAGGAAGCCATCTCTTTATTACAACTTGTTACCTGTTGTAACTGTGCACTGTACCCAGTGCAACATGAGTTATGTTCTGGAATTAAATGTAGAAAATGTGCCTGGGGCCTTAGAGGTTCTATAATTTTAATTTCTGTTATTTTGGAGTAAGCATGGTGATGATGATAGCTTAATTTTAGGTAGGATTTCTTTCAGTTATAGAGCATTTGTCAGAATAAGTGTATGAAATGTACAAGCTTCACAGGATAAATGTATAAAATGTACAGATTTCGCAGGGTAAAATAAGTCCTTGCTGCCGTTGTTCTGCCAAAATGTTTGACATTTTCCAGACTGCTTTAGAACATAAACAGTCTTAATTTTTTTTTGTAAGGAAAGGTGAGCTATCTTTCATCCAGAAATAGTATGGTGTGCTTATGTGAACATTTGTGATTATAGATTTGCATGAAAATCATACTAAAATTCCAGAAGGCATCTTCATACCCATGGAGTTTCTGAAAGTAATGTAACCTGTCTTATTTTACTTCCCATTTTCTACCTTCATCTCCATCCAGCGACTGTAACCTGGACAAGGTATAAAAGTGCCTGGATGTTTCAATTTCATGAGTATTTTCATTTCTATAACTTTAATATACACTTTTCTTCTCAGGCATCTTTTTACTGGCATATATACTGGTGAAATAATGATAAAAATATTAGCAAGAGGATTTGTTTGGAATGAGTTTACTTTTCTTCGAGATCCATGGAACTGTTTGGATCTTATTGTCATTATCATAACGTAAGTAAAACTCAGTTGTCCTCTTACACTCAAAGGACAGACATGCAGATGAAATGCTATTTGATACTGGTGAAGGTCTTCAGAGTGATTGTCATCCTACCTGCTTAAGAGTTACTGCAGTTGAATCACCCTTTGCCTATCTGCAAGGAGAAAAATTGTCCCAGACCATAAAACAAGACCTAAATGCAAAGCTTATTGTGAATTGATTGATTGATTTAGTACACATTTAGGTTTGGTTAAGACATGATTGTACAGACAGGCAAAACCAAGCACACCTCTTAGTATTGTCTGAGTTGTACTCTGGATCAGGTGAAACTCATGTGAGAAGGATCCAAAGTGGGTCACAAGGTGTTGAGTGACATGGTAATAAAGCAGATGAAATACCAAGAATGTAAAGTGATGCTCAAGGATAAACAGACCTAGCTTCACGTACACGGTTACGGGCCCTGAAATAGCTCTGCATACACAGTCATGGGCCTTGAAATAGCTTTCACTTGTTGGGAAGATGATCTTGAAGTTAAAATAGACAATCATGTGAAAACACCACTCCAATGTGCAATCATGGCCAGACAAGGAAATAGAAAATGGGGACATTGTAAGAAATAAAGAAACAGAACACATAGTTAAACCTCTAGGCTGTGTTTTTCTTCAGGACTATACGTAGCGTTGGTCTGGACATCTCAAAAGATGACAGGATTAAAAAAGAATCAGAGAAGATGTATATCTTCTACTCTACACAATAAGAAACTAAATAAATTAGGACTCCTGAAAAAAATACGAAACAGGAACATGGTTAAAGTCTGTGGCACAGAGCCAAAAAGAGAATAAATAATTATTTTTTCTCCTACAACAAGAGCTGAAGGCACCAAATGAAGTTGTCAGATGGCAGAATGAAAAAAGAGGGAGTAGTTTTTTGCACTACATGTAGGCATTTTCCCATAGGAGGTTGTGTATACAAAAAAACCCACAACAGAAGGCTTCAGGACAAAATCCTGGATGGGAACATTAGAGTTACTTTGAACACAAAGATATTATGTCTTGTTCAAGAAGTCCCTGAGCTATAAAATTGCTGGAAGCATTAAATTTGGGAAGCATCACTTCCTTGATTCTAAACTTCCCTGTAAACTTTTGCTGTGGGTCGTTCTTTAAGATGGGGTAATAGGCCAGATGGATCACCACTGTGGCAAATTCTAAATTCATCTCAACACCACCTAGCTATGTGTATGAGAAGTGAGGGATCAACTGAGTACAAATTTGCATCTCAAATACAGAAACTTAACCTCAAAAGCAAAATAGTCTTTCTTGCAGCAGTGAGCAGATCCACTCATGCTCAGTCTCAGAGCTTTCAAAGCAAATCTCTGTCATTTAGGATTTCTGGTTAGTTCTCAGTTGTCTTGTTGTAATTAGAGGTATAAAGTAATTCAGATTGGAATGTACCTCTGGAGATTGCTTAGATTTAGATTACATAGCCCAGGACCTTGTCCAGTCAAGTGCCAAGTTTCTCTACGGATGGAGATTCAATAACCTCTCTGAGCAGTTAATTCCAACCATGTTGTGGGTTTTTTTCTCCCCAGTATCTAATTGGAATGGTACACGTACAGTAGTATGAGAGGGTGTGGTTTTGACACTGAAGGTTTTATATTTATTTGACATTTTGGTGCATAACCCACTTCAGAAGTTAGGCATCCAAATCCACACTAAGTAAAAACTTGCTGTTTCTTTTCAGGGACACTATTCTGAAGTCTCACTGCTTTATATCAATACCTGGAAATGGATTTAGATTTCTAACTATGGCATCTACTTTAGGACATATTTGACCTTTTTATTTTCTGTGGTTTATTCATTGCCATGTGTGCTCAATATGTGTATGCTCTGAAAACTAGGTCTTTGTGTTCAGTTACATGGTGGTTTAATTTTGTAGGTATGTTACTATGTGTAGAAGTGCGAGCAAGATTTCAGCTCTTCGAACTTTCAGAGTCCTGAGGACTTTGAAAGCTATTTCAGTTATACCAGGTAAGAAACAGCACACCTTGCTAATTTTCTCTCTGCTTCAGCACTATGCAATTTCTAATTCCTCTCCTGTTCTTGTCTTCAGTTTTCTGGTCACTTTTTATGACAGTTCATGGGATCCCAAGGTGTGACTGTTTTTTCCAGTTTGTAGTAACTCTCACCAGCATCCTTACAGAATATTTTTTATCATTTCTCCTCAAAATGATTTTGACACGGGCAATTTTTGTTTTATTTTCTGCTTTTTCTATCCCATCACAAAAGTCCAATTTTACTTAGCCCAGTGCCTTTGTCTTACTTTTGTCTTTCCTGAGCAGCACACCCTATTCAATATGTTGTCTTAACATCACAAGGACAGGTACCATAATAAGCATGGTTTCATGTTGTACTTCATTAGCTTAATCTTCTATGCTTTATTTCCCCAGAATGATTACTTCACAGTATTTCAGATTTCCCTTTATTTGCTGACCTGCCACTATCTGGATTGAGCATAATACTTTCATCAACAGTATTTGGCATATACTGTCCAGATACTCAATATTTTTGCAAGTTGCACCACTAGTTAGGATACCAAAGTATGGATTTCAGAATCTAACTGCAAAAACGTTTTTGAAAATCTATAAATAAATTTATATCCCATTGTCATAGTATTAACTTCACCATTTCTATTTAATTTTAAAATATTTTTGATTTTACTATGCAATTACAACAGTAAGTAAACATAGGATGTATTTAATTTCTAATGTGAAGCACTCCTCACCCTTACTTTTCCTTTCATATTCAACATGAAGAACAGAGATTGAGATTTACTTTTTTCTAAAGAAAGACTTCCAGAAAAATCCTGATCCAGAAATCCTCTCTGCCTATGCCATATTCCAAATTCAGTTATTCTACCAGAATATTGGTCTTTAGTTTATGTACATAGCCAGTTTTCACAGAATCACAGAATGGTTGAGGTTGACTTAGACCTCTGGACCTCGTCTGTCCAGCAACCCCACTCAAGCAGGGACATTTAGATAGAGCTGGTTGCCCAGGAATGTGTCCGGATGGGCTTTGGATATCTCCAAGGAGGGAGACTCCACAACCTCCCTGGGCAGCCTGTACCAGTGCTCAGCCACCCTCACAGGACAGAAGTGTTTCCTGATGTTCAGAGGGAACCTCCTGTGATTGAGTTTGTGCCCATGGCCTCTGGTCCTGCCACCAGCCATCACTGACAAGAGCCTGGCTCTCCCTTGTTAAGTGTCCCTTCAGGTTTTTATGTACATTGAGGAGATTCCCCTGAGCCTTCTCTTCTCCAACAGTCACAGCCTTCTCAGCCTTCCTTACAGGAGAGATGCTCTAGGCCCTTCAGTGGCCCTTTGCTGGAGTCTCCAGTTCGTCCTTGTCTCCCTTGTACTGGGGAGCCCAGAACTGGACCCAGTGTTCCAGGTGTGGCCCCTCTGGTGCTGAGCAGAGGGGAAGGATCGCCCCCCTGGACCTGCTGGCCGTGCTCTGCCTAATGCAGCCCAGGATGCCATTTGCTGCCTTTGTCGCAAGGGCACAATGCTGGCTTGTGATCAACTTGGTGTCCACCAGGACCCCCAGGTCCTTGTCTACCAAGTTGCTTTCCAGGATGGGTGGTCCCCAGCATATATCTGTTCCCTTTCCAGTGTCATAAATATGCTTTTGCTTTTCAGCTGATGACATCTGTAAGGCATTATCTTCTAAGACAGAATTCCCTGAGGTCAGCAGAAGCTGTCCTTTATTGTAATGTGTATTTGGCACAGTGTGAAGCACTTGGTTAATGCTAATCAAGCCCAGAAATCTATCCATATTCATTAAAGCTCATGAAAGTTTGCTTAGATGTCATCTTGATTTAGAAATTCAGGTTAGCAAATTACTGTTAGAAAGAAGTAAAAGCCAAATAACTTAAGATTGGGTAATTTAAGTAAAAATACTTTATTCCTATACTTTTTCTCATTTTATAGTCTGAAATTACAAAACCATTTACCCTGTTTTCTCATATTTGCAACTGTTTTATACTGTCACATGTGAGCACTACTGAATTCCTCTTCTCATTTTTTGTGTTATTGAATCTTATTTTTCTAGGTCTGAAAGTCATCGTAAATTCACTTATTGAATCTGTCAAGAAACTTACGGATGTGTTGTTCTTGACTGTTTTTTGCTTGAGTATATTTGCTCTGATAGGCCTCCAGCTTTTTATGGGCAATTTAAGATATAAATGTGTCCTCAGCAATGCTTCATACAGTGACTCATTATGTAAAGATGCCAAGATATATATACCAGGCAAAGAAGGTAAATTTTATCTGTTGCTCCCTTTATGTAATCTGTGTATCTTCCTATGTACATCTTGTTTTTCCCCTGAGATATAAAGCATGGGTGCATGTATTTCTCACAGGAAGGTATGTCCTTCCACTGGCACAAGTAGTAACATCAAGTCATTGGGATGACTGAATGTGACTTAGTGAATGTGGGATTTGAAGAAAGATCAGCAGTCTGTGGGATAGAGGGGGTGGAGTTTTCTATGAGCATTTTCTTCTTTACCTATATGCATTGCACAGGGATCCTAATTTTAGGGATACTACACAGAAAACTGTTTTTTCCCATCACTTAAGCTGTACCATTCAGGGATTTTGCCTACTTCTTGCAGAGATTCTTATTTTTACTAGTGATCAAATAAAATCTTACACTGTGAGTTATGCATTTAATTTTTTTTTTTTTTTAATTTCCGTGGGGATCTGCTGACAAACAGCCATATACCCCCCTCATTGTGAAAAGTCTGTCATGGAAATTTGGTCCATCAGGCTATTTTTTAAAGTGCAGTAATGTATGGTTTACTGTCAGAGTGCTGTAGGAACTGACAACTTCTGATTTTATGGTTCCTTGATATGTTTTTATATTAGATATCTGCTACAGAATGAATAAATCTTCTGACATATTGCTCTGTGGGTTCACTTCAAATCCTGAGTAAGTGAACAAAACAGTTTTAATACTTACTTCTTGTTTCCTCCAGATGTACTGTGGTTTTACTTTTGGCCTGAAGGAATGATGATGATTTTTCAGGTGGAAAGTATGTGTGTGGTTAAATTAAAAACCAGACATTTCACATCAGAAAAACAATGATGCACTAGGATGTAAGCAATTATGAATGTGCTTTGTTGCTAACCTCTGGTAATATAATGGTAGTGTAGAATGATACAAGAGAGGAGGGGAATAATTCAGTAAAGATCCTTATCTTGGTGAATTATTTAAAAATAAGCATATTTCCACACACCCTCACTCCCCAATGTATTTGAATACATCCTACTTCAGTGAGAGTTTCTGTCTGGCTAGTAACTAGACAGAACTAGAGTTTCTGTCCAGTTTCTTTGACTAGACAAATGGCTTTCTAGCATTGCCTGATATAAATCAGCCCTCCTGGCAGAATTATGTTAGGGAATAATGAAACGGACTTTCAGATCAACTGAACACATCTGTATTTGATGTTGTATATTGGATGCTTTCAGGTACAATCTAGTACTGCAAGTAAGTATTATTTTACATTTCTTTGGTGGTTAGAAATGAGTGCCCCGAAAACTATAGCTGCATGAAGATTGGGAAGAATCCTGACTTTGGTTATACGAGTTTTGATCATTTTGGCTGGGCTTTCCTTTCTTTATTCCGTCTGATGACACAGGATTACTGGGAGCGTCTCTACAGACAGGTAGGTACTTTTATTACCTGCCAGAATGACTTTAGAAATGCAGTTTAGAACTTTATGTCCACTAGAAGAATCTGCACCTGTTTTAACATTGCTGATAACAAATTTCTTTTAAAATCAATGTAAAAATTATTAAGGCAGCTTCAGCTGCCCAAGCTGTAACACCTTCTGCAAGTGGCATTGGATGGGAGCAGCCCTGCTGTGAAAGAGTTTTGTTGGAGAAAGTACTTGGGTCAGTGACTAATAGTTAAGGCTTAATAGGTGACTACAAAAGGGGTAGTTACATATTCATATTAACATATGTTAGTATGTTAATTAACATTAACAAATATGAATATGTAACTACCTGCTGCTGCAGGGGATGTGAAGATTTGTTACACACTCTTTTCTCTGTTCCTCTTCCTTTTAAGCCCTGACTCCTCACCAAACCTTTTCACTCAATAGAAACACTTTTTTTTTGGTCATTTTTGACAACTGGTACTAAAAAACTGGAGCCTGTATGTTTTGAATTAGAAAGTATGTAACTTTTGACAAAAAATATGTAAAAATTGCATGTAGAGAAAACTCTGGATCCCTGACACCTATGGAGTGCCTTTGCTAGGAGGAAAATATCCTCTGCCTTTTTCTGTAAATTCCATATAGTCCACTTTAACTTTTTTTCCAGAAACTTTTATTAATTAAGATTTTTTTTAAATGGATACATCTTTTTTGCCATTTGGAGGTCATGTGCTTTTTAGTTTTAAATGTCACAGGGCTGGATTTTGAGCCATCTCTGCTGCCTTTTTAGAAAAAATGTAAGAATAAGCAATCAGTCTAAGTTTGCTGGGAGAAGTTTCATTTAATTTTAGGAATGGATTTTGTTAATTCTTCTCTGCAGTGCATGGCATCAATATGAATGTTTAATGGTCTTTTACATAAAGACAAAATGTATCATCACAGAGGAGATTTAAGAGCTGAAATGGATTTGCTTGAAGGCCAGGGGAACTCCTGAATAGATGTATTTCTAGATTTTCTGTGTTAACTTACACCAGAGGTTGACTTTTTGTATTGTATAGGAAAATAAATTCTTTAAAGTTAGTTTGAAATTCTATTGTAAATGTTGGTTTGTTTAGAATTTATTACAGCCTTTACCTTTTCCTCACAGACTATCCGTACATCTGGAAAGAACTGCATTTTATTTTTCCTGGCGGTCATCTTTTTATGCTCATTTTATCTCTTCAATCTGATCTTGGCTGTAGTAACTATGGCATATGAAGAGCAAAATAGAGCTACTCTTGCTGAAACAGAGGCAAAAGAAAAATTACTTCAGGATGCCCAAAAAGTTCTAGAGAAAGAGAAGGTTTGTAAATGTATATGTTATAGGTAATATGTGGTTCCTTTTGTTTTCTTCCATTTGTGAATTAAGAAAATAATTTTTTTAATTAAATGTGCTTCTTACAATACTTTCTCACACTTCATTTCTCTGTCTATAAGTACACATATGTATGTGTATATATATATGAATATATATAAACATTTCTGTGATACAAAAAGCTTGAGTTCAAGTTAAATCATATAAAGTTTTAGTATTTGCAGCCCTGACATTGAATAGGAGTGGTTTGCTGGCAAGTATAGAGCTTTTATGGTATTGCAGGTATTGCATAGGTGCCTATGCTCGGTGGTTTGCCCTGTTCTTGTACGCTCTGCGATTGCTGCGTACAAAAATTCCTTTCTCTGGATATTCCTTCTTGCATAGCCTGACCAAGGAAGTATGAGTGGATAAATTTACATCCATAAGAAAAGTTGGCATTTCTGCAGTTCCCTGAGATTGAAAGTTCTGATGTAGATAGGTTTCAGAATGTATTGAAACGGCATTGTGCTTAGCTCTTTAAGGGGTGTCATGCCTCTTTCTGAGTGATTGCATGCTTAAGGTCCACCAGCTGACAGGACCATAAATAGTCTTTGGCCAGACTATTAGTACATATTAATGTAGAAGGACATCCAGAGACTCCATTGGTTTCTCTGCAGTTGATTTGGAGAGCTAATAAATACCCACTGGATTTTTCCTCTTGGCACAGATTTGCCATTCCTTGGTCTGTAGGGGACTGCGTATCACCTTGTTTCTATTTTATTCCTGAGAAGTGAAGCTCTTGAGCTTTCAGGTTCAGATTAGATGTTAGAAAAAATTTTTTACTGAAAGAGTTGCCAGGGCCTGGAACAGGCTGCCCAGGGAGGGGGTTGAGTCACCTTCCCTGGATGTGTTTAAAAAAAGGGTAGATCAGGTACTTAGGGATATGGTTTAGCATAGGACAGGAATGATTGGACTTGATGATCTTAAAAAGTCTTTTCCAACCTTGTGATTCTGTGAGTCTGTGATTCTGAGCTGAGGCATGAAGATAGATTGAAAATTATTGTAAGACATATTTTATCTTCCAACATTTTGTAAAAGTTACCTCTGATATACTGTTAACAGTCAGAAAAGTCAGACTTGTAAAGGGACATCATAAATATTCTCTCACAACTATCCAATTTCATTGTTAAGTGAAAGACATCACCAGTTTACCAAATTCCTCCTCTGGAGCTGTTGACAGGTATATAATATTTCTTCATCTGGAATTCCATCTGGCCAAGCTTTACTTAGGCTTTTCTTCCTTCTATTTTTCTTTCAACATGATTAGTAAAGAAAAGTTTAACATTTTAGTCTTTAGTTTGACTCCTTAGTCTTCCCTTGTTTTAGAGCTCAACGGTCATTTCCAGAGCAAGAAAAGGAGAGTGAAAAGATACACCTTAATATTCTGTAATTCAGATACAAAACACAGTATCTGAAGTAGCGAAGAAAAACTTTAATTATAGTAGCTGATAGGTAACCCTGCTTTAACTTTCAGTATTTGAATAGCATTTTGCACTCCTATATTTTATGGGAGTTTAATATGTGAAAGATAAGAATTATTAGTGCAAAGTATTCAGATAGCATAATGATTAAACTGTCTATCATCCTAGACTGTTTGCCACTAGTATGAATAGATTTTGCTGTTTCTCTTCCAGATGTTGGCTGCTGAAGAGGGTAATAATGCCTTACCTGCAATACCTGAAATGTCAGTTGCTGATTTGAAAGATTTAAAAGAAAAAGAGATGAAGAAAGAAAAACCTGTTTTAGAACAACGCTTAATTTTAGGTGATCATGACAAAGAGGACCATATATTTCATTCACAGCCTGGACACTGCCAGAAGAAGCTTGTAAGTATTTCAAAGAGAAGATACACTCATTAGGTTTGCATGTGAGTCTGTATGGACTTAAAACTCTGAAGTGGCTTTCTGTAGCATGCTTAAGACACATTGTAGACCTCTGCACTTACACTGTGGTGAGATCTGCTGGCATCTCCATTGGGCTGCATAAGCGAACACATAAAATCCAGTGAGTTTTAGAATTTCACTGAGGACCTAACTTACTTTTTTCTGTATAAATTTTCTGACCTAAATATTTAGGGTTGGATTCAGTTCAGCAGGAAGACTTTTAATGTTATGGGTGTGATTCATTTGTCTTACTACAAGTATCTAGTGCCGTTTTAGATGTTCTTGGGCAGGTTGGATATCCTGGATACCTTCCAGCAGACTCTGGATATCTCAATCACCTTATGGCATCTCAAATATTACTATAACACATGCAGATGTCTACATGTATTTAGGTTCTAAACTCCCAGAGTCACATGGAGATTTAACTTTTGGGGTCACAAATTGATACTTCCTGACATTAAAGTGTCTTACCTGGTCTCTACCTACTCTACAGAGGGATACAAACATGATGTGTCATGCCTGCTTAGTCTGACACAGTTGAGATACCAAGTGTCTCAGTAGAACATCTGAAATGGCTTTAGACACTTACATTTAAGTGGATCTAACTTTAAAAAAAAAAGAAGCATCAGTTATCATGGCATTTTAGATGCCTTGTGCATGTGGACAAATCAAATACAGATGTCAATGGTAGGCTGAATCCACACATACTGCTTCCCATCTCGATAACAGAAGTAACCTTGTGGCTTTGGAAAAGATCCCTCTGCTCATCATTCCTTTCTAAATCCATTAAGAAGCTGCTGTTAAGACTTGTGATTCTTAATTTACTTAATCTTAGGTGGGTCTTTTTTTTTTTTTAATAGGAGTGTGTAGGGAGTCAAGGTTTTCTTCCAGGTGCATAAGGAAAAGTTATGGAGAACAAGTTACAAGGGAAATTCTGACAAGTTGTTAAGGGCGGGAGGAGGGAAACTGTGACAGAGGATAAACATTAGAACAGGTCATCCAGAGAAATTTTTGTATCTTCATTTTTAGTGATGCTCAGAATGTAGCTGGAAAAGACCCTACAGCTGGTTTGCCCTGGTTTGAGTGATGGAGAAATTCCCAACTTCAGTTTTTCTCTGGCTCTATGTGGGCATACACATTTCGATGCCTATATTTAAATATTTGAATCTTGAGCTGAATTTTCGGAAAGAATTCTCAGGCAATCATCCATATTACTGAGTTATTTCCAACAATATCTAAAGGGAAAGGTTTTAATACCTTTATACTGGTTCAGAAACAGCTATTCTCCAGTACAGGCTTGTGGCTTAGACCTTGACAGGCTGGAAAGGTGGGCCTGGGTGAACCTAATGAGGTTCAACACTGCAAAGTGCAAGGTGTTGTACTTGGGCCAGAAGAATCCCAGACATATATACAGACTGGGAGAATAGCTCCTTGACAGTAGCCCTACTGAGAAGAACCTGGATGTCATGGTGGATGAGAAACTTAACATGAGCCAACAGTGTGCTCTTGCAGCTCAGAAGGCCAATGGTATCCTGGGCTCCGTCAGAAGAGGGGTGGCAGCAGGGACAGGAAGGGGATTGTCCCTCTCTACTCTGCCCTCGTGAGGCCCCAGCTGGAATCCTGTGTCCAGATCTGGGGCCCTAATACAAGAAAGATGGAGAACTGTTGGAGAGGGTTCAGAGGAGGCCATGAAGATGATTAGAGGGCTGGAGCACCTCCTCTACAAAGAGAGGCTGAGGGATCTGGGCTTGTTCAGCCTAGAGAAGAGAAGGCTGTGAGGGGACCTCATTGCAGCCTTCCAGTCCCTGAAGGGAGCAGAGAAACAGGAGGGGAATCATCTTTTTAAAAGGGTAGACAATGTCAGGACAAGGGGGAATGGATTAAAGTTAAAGGAAAGAAGGTTTAAATTGGATATTAGTGGGAAGTTTTTTAACAGAGAGAGTGGTGAGGTGCTGGAACAGGCTGCCCAGAGAGGTGGTGGATGACCTGGGAGTGTTCAAGGCCAGGTTGGATGGAGCCCTGGGCAACCTTGTGTAGCTCCCAGCCTGGAGGTTGGTGGCCCTGCCTGTGGCAGGGGGGGTGGAACTCTATGATCCTTGGGGTCCCTTCCAACCCAGACCATTCTATGATTCTATGATCCACTGGAAAAAAAGATGGCAAAAGTAGGTGTTTGTGTCCAAACAACACCTTGACCGAAACCCTGGCTCCCGGCTACACCTTTCATAATGCAGTCTGGAATTCCAAAGCAGTCTTCATTCACCCTCTCAGATGTGCTTCTCCCTTCCATTTCTTTGGTGACCATTCACCATGGCTGAGCAGGGTGTCTAGATTGGGAAAGCTGGAAATCATCACCAAAACATACACTATTCATTTTTGTATTATCCCTCACCCCTCTGTCTCCCAGCATAATTTTTATCACTGCCTCCCCCCATGATAGTCTGTTCCATCTCATAGCAGATTCTCTCTTGCTTCTGGGAGAACATCAAAATTGTTCCCACCCATCTCATAGAAAATGGAAACTTGTCAGCTGCAGAGCTAAAGGAGTAATGGGCCAACTTTCTTCCTCTTGCAAAGTGTCCTTGTAAGGGAGCTTTTTATCAAAGATGTTATCTTAGCTAAAATGGATTAGGTTTTCATTCTGGCAGTCAGTGTGTTCAGAATTTCTTCTAAATTCCCTGATTCCTAGCTATATTAAATTATGTGCCTGAGCTGAAGGAGTAAAAATCATCCACTTGGCAGCAACTGCCATCTGTCAGCTACTTTAGTATAGTATTTGGTTCTTATAGAGTGTCATTAACTTTTCCCCTGCAGTGTTAAGAATTTTATGCCATTTTGTGACCTAATTTAGTTCTGGTGTCCTTAAAGGGAACACTGTGTCACAGTCCATGGTAGTGTACCTACTGAGGAAAAAAAAACATCTTTCCATAGCAGGTCTCATATCTTCTGTAAGTATAAAAATCACCTCTTATGGCTGATTATTTAAATTGTCTTCTAAGTCTGTGACTGTGTTGCAGGAGATGACTAAGACAGGAGATAAATTTGGTTTAGTTTCTAGACCTTACTTCTCCAAGGCTGCAAAATCTGTGCAGGTTTGATCCCAAAAGCAGTCTGTGTTTTTGCATTTCAGAAATAACATTTTCAAACCCTTCCCAAGGTCGCTTCCCCTTTCTGTGTGCAGAGAATGACCAGATTATGAACATCTCTGTATAAGACCTTTTGGAAAAAGAGAATGGGTTGCATTAGAACCTGTTATGAGAAATATGAAGTAGAACCCACTTTTAGGGAGTATATTCTGCAGAGTTTAAACTGCATTGCTGTGTTTGCTAGCGGGTGCTCTACACTATCTGCCTGAAGAATTCCAAGACCCAGCTCCAGGTAGTTGTGACTGTGTGAAATCCTGTAGTCCTATAGTGTCTTACACATACTTACAGATGTCATTTGACAAGAGGTTATTTATCAATTACGAGCATTCTTTAAGATGCGTAGTCCACCTCTGCACCCACTTCCTCTCACTCCCCTACATCATAGTTCTCACTTTGTCCTACAAATGTTGATGTATCATATTTTAAAAAAATTTTAAAAGTATACCTAGAGCACGATCTGATTGTTTTTCTGCACCTCAGAGTCTCACCTATTCTTTGCAGCCTGTGTTTTGCAATGACAAAGAGTCATTAAAACGTGCGTGTGTGTTAATGTGTCATGAAACCAACCTTTGATAATAATTCAGCGTGTCCCATAAGATACAGGTGTTGGCCTGTCCTTCAGTGCACACTAGGAACCCTGAGTTTAGCTTTCTGCAACTTCTAACGAAAACAAAAATAGTCTCATTCCTAGTTTTAGGTAGTTCAGTATTGGTGGAGATCTTGATAGGTTTAAAAAGGCTGAGAAAACTGGTAATTGTAAATCACTAAATATTCTTAATATTAATAAATATTCATAGTTCCTTAATAATCCATATTTTGCAGCTAAACAGTCAATAATATATTCAAGCTGATCATCATTATTCTTTTTGTTCTTATTGTTTTTATCAGTCACTGGAAAGATGGAATGATTTCTTTTTTCCTTTGCTCCTCTGTTAATGGTTCTATAATTCTTATACAACGGCATTATTATTGTTGTTAAATATTTTCAGAAGGAAATAACTTCTTGAAAAATATTTCTGGTTCTGATGAAATGTCCTTTGCCTTCAAAGGCAAACACATGATACTGTTTTATTGTTTTGTTTTACATTCTTTTCAGCAAGGTAAAACTTCCTTACAGTGTGTACTTAAAAAGGGTTATTTATCTTAGGCTGGGGATAAATTTTATATTGCCATTTATTCATATTCCCTTGTTATATTATCTTCTGTTCTTTTTCTAACCAAAGAGGCAGATCCTGCTGTCCTACGAATTGTCAGTGGACTCTATTAATGATCCTTTTCGAAGACAGAGGTTAATGAGTGCAGCCACTGTTATTACAGATAATTTGGGTAAGTCATTCTTTAGTGTTTTTCCTACGGCAACTGTGTAACTTGACCTAAGAGGTCACAATGTCACAAACAATCAGCATTATTTTAAAAGTCACTGAGGGAAATTATGCTGTAATCAACTGGAAATTTCAGTAAAATAAATATTCTCGTAACTCATGTAACTGCAACTGCAATTACCGAGGGTAAATCATGCCTGAACAACTTGATTGCCCTGTACAATAAAATGACTGGGGTTTGTGGATGAGGAGAGAGCAATGTTTTCTCTTACCTTGACTTCAGCAAGGCTTTCAACACTGTCTCCCACAGTATTTTTTCATCCAAGTTATGGTTTTAAGGGTTGCATGGGTGAGCAACCATCTAGAGGGACTTAGGCTGAAGTAATGGGCCAGCAGGAACCTTATGGAAATTCAACCGGAACAACTGTAAACCTCTGCATAGCTGCAAGAACCTCTTGCAACAATACTGGCTGGGAGCTGGCTGGCTACGAAGCATCTCTGCAGGAAAAGCCCTGTGGGTCCTTGTGGGCAGTAAGCTGAGTATGAGTCAGCAACATGCCCTTGCAGTAGCAATGGCTAACTGTTCTGGACTTCATTAAAAGGAGCATAGCCAGGGCAAAAATGATTATCACCCTCTGTTAGGCACTTGCTACACCACATACTGTGCCCAGTTTGCCCCTCAACTTCCACAGTAGAAGAAATACATTGAGTTCAGTAGAGCTCAGTTGAGTTCAGTCGGGCTGGAGCACTTGCCCAGTGCTTGGCTGGTTTAGCCTGGAAAGACAACTTTGAGGGGATGTTAATAACAGCCTTCCAGTGTGTAGGAAGATACTATCAAGAAAATGGAGCCAGGCTCTTCACAGTGGTACACAGTGGGAAGATGGGACAACAGATTTAAATTGAAAGAAGAGAGCTTCAAACTGTCCGTAAGGAGAAGCTTTCACCATGAGGAGAGTCAGAGAGAGGAACAGGTTATGCAATCTGACATCATGATTGACTCTGCTTTGAGAAGCAGGTTGCACTAGGCATCTCCTGAGCTCCCTTCCAACTTCACTTATAATCCTATTGTCCTCAGCTAGGGACAGTGAGATATGGGGATGCCCTTCACTTTACCCTGGAATTTCTTTCAATCCATGCTGCATCTGTGACTCTGAGGGTGTAACAAAGACAGTTAAATTATTTCTCCTTAATGTAAATCTGTTCTCATCCTTCAATAATATAATAAACATCTGAACAGATGGGTAATATCACCTGTTTCTGTAATTATGAGAATTGCTGATGGGAATCTTTGAATAGCCTGTGATTACTTTGTACAGAATGAGTGAAACATTTTTTTTTCAATTATGTCATTCTGCTCACATGAGATTTTTCTTTATAGCTTTTTCTATGACTTATTGTCTTTTTCTTCATACTATGAAATTCCTCATAAGATCATTAATCTATCACTTTCCCTCTTTGTCATTTAGAACTGCAAGAGTCAAAACTGAAATGCCCTTTGTTAGTGAAACGTTTGGCTCAAAAGTATCTTATTTGGAATTGTTGTCCATTCTGGAGAGCAGTCAAAGAGAAGGTGAAATTGGTAATTTTGGATCCATTTGTGGATCTCTTAATCATGGTTTGCATTATTGTCAATACCTTATTCATGGCTCTGGAGCACCCTGACATGCAATGCAATTTCCAGAAAATGATCTATATAAGTGACAAGGTAAGAGCTAAATTAGAGGAATATGGAATTATAACCCTGTATTTATACTGGGACAGTCCCACAAGGAGACGTATTTTTTCAGTGACTTTTTTCCTGCATTTCTTTTTCCTCTTTCCAGGTCTTCACTCTGATTTTTGCAGCAGAAATGGTCTTGAAAATCATCGCTCTAGATCCTTACAACTATTTCCAGCAAAAATGGAATATTTTTGATAGCATAGTTGTTATGATTGGCCTAATAAGCTTTAAATCAAATCTGTCATTTTTCAGACTGGTAATTGCTTCTTTATTTTTTTAAAAAGTACATCTGCTGGATAGATTCATAAAAGATTACAGTGAGATACCCTCAAATTATTTTAGTGATGAATCGTTAATTCACTTGTCTTTGCTAATACATAGTAAGCCAACATGAATGTTTAATTAGTGTAACTATTAAATGAATATTAAAGAATATGTTCAATATGTTTATTATACTGTGTATATTTGGTACTGTAAGTCCTCTGGCACAGTGCACCCCCTTGGAGATTTGACTTGGCTGAGTTCACTGGTTCCCTGTTGGGTTAGTACAGTGGCACTGCTCAACTATATTTCAGATCTTTTTCATGATCTTGAGGATAGCAAGGGTTGTTTCTTCCTTTTGATTTGAGATTTGTAAAACAATGTCGCTTTCCTCAAGGCTTAGGCTTGAGGACACCTCAAGGCTTTCCTCCATTGTACAGAAAAAGAAACAGTGTCTCTGAGATGTCTATGTATAATGTTACTTTTTTGCTTACATCCTTACTGTCTATTTAGAATGCTAAATTTACTAATTACTCCTAAGATTCTTCATAGCTGTGTTGTGTCATCACACCTAGAGATTCTGTTTCTTCTTGTATATGATGAGAGATTTTAAAAGCCCTGAGTGCTAATTTGACTAATAATGTCCTTTTTACTCATGAGGGTACATAGAATAGATCCCATCTGGCTTTTCAGATCCTATTTTAAGTCAGTTGGGTGAGAGGTAGATTCAATTTCTGTCTGACTGCTTTTGATTTAGTCCAAAATGTGGTCATTTCATAATGTCCAAGTACCTATAAATCACTTGATTATTATTGTTATTGTTATTGCTATGAATATTAATAGAGTTACACAAGCTCTTACTTAGAGTTTCCTTTGGCAGTTCTGTTTTCAGTAACATTAGCTCTGTGAATTGAATCACAGTGATTTCAGATTGGAATAACTAAAACCCTTTATTTGGGAGAAAAAATATGATGGTGTTAC
>VZTU01015901.1:1162-26006 GCA_013400835.1 Zapornia atra
TTGTGGCCCTCCTCTGAACCCTCTCCAACAGTTCCACATCTTTCTTGTATTGGGGGCCCCAGCTCTGGACACAGGACTCCAACTGGGGCCTCACGAGGGCAGAGTAGAGAGGGACAATCCCCTCCCTGTCCCTGCTGGCCACCCCTCTTCTGATGGAGCCCAGGATCCCATTGGCCTTGTGAGCTGCAGGAGCACACTGCTGGCTCATGTTAAGTCTCTCGTCCACCACAATCCCCAGGCCCTTCTCAGCAGGGCTGCTCTCCAGGAGCTCTTCCCCCAGTCTGTATCTATGTCTGGGATTCTTCCGACCCAAGTGCAACACCTTACACTTGGCAGTGTTGAACCTCATTAGGTTCACCCGGGCCCATCTTTCCAGCCTGTCAAGGTCCCTCTGGATGGCTTCCTTTCCTTCCTATGATTCTATGATTCTATGAAAATCTGGAGTTAAAGAATCCCCAGATATTTTCTGCACACTGTGTCACATCACCTCCCAACATCTACTTTTTAAGTTGGTTTTAGTCAAGGAGATCGTGGAGAGAGAAATCCATCCCTCTCATAGGTCAGAGGAGCATCATATAGTAGTTATCTATATGGCCCTGGTAACTGCTTTATAGGAAAAAAGCAGCTTTGAGCTTACTAGTCAGCAATTTGTTTAGACATGCCATAGACTATCAAGCATGGTTTCCAGAAGGGTCAAGGGCTTGTTGCTCCAAAATTAGGTCCAAGGTGACCACAACTTCATGCAAGTCAAAGACAAAATTTCAAGAGGAGCTGTTAAGTGCCTTTGCTCTGGACTCTGACACCTCCCCAGTGCATTTAGAGCAGAGAAACACTGCAGTCTGGTGCACGCAAGCAGCACTCCTTCACCCAACACTGTTCATTGTTTGCACCATACCATGAAGGACAATGCAGACACCCAGACAAGCCCCAGCTAAGCTAATTCCAGAGCAGGAAGCCACACAGCCTTGCCAGGGCAGTGCTGCATTGAAGATAATTAGCCCTGCTCAGGACCAGTGTTTATTGGGTTAGCTGCAGAGCTGTGCTGCTACAGGAATCATGTTTTCAGGCAATGAAGGGAAACTGCCCTTGCCTGGTATGTGTCCAGCTCCCTCACAGCTACTGTGCCGTGAAGATGCATCTCTAGTACAGCAACTGAATTCCTACTTTAATCAGGCACAGCAAGAAAAGCGTCTACTTGTCCCAGTGCAGTGATGTGCCAGGCTGGTTCAGCTGAAGTTTTTGGGTCTGGCAGCTGCTTCTGGTGGAGCCTGGAGTCTGGTGTCGCTGAGCTGCCATGGTGTGAGTGGGAGCCCCTCTGCTGTCAGGGAACCAGAGGCCTGGCATACTCTGTCAGCTCTCCTCACACTGCTTGCTGGTGTATTTTTGATGACTGCAGTAGCTCTGTAAATCACCTAGAAATGCTTTCTGTGAGACCACTGCTGCGGCTGTGGAAAAACACAGCAGCTTTCACATGAAAAGTGCAGTCCCAAGCCAGGCTGGATGGGGCTTTGGGCAACCTGGGCAAGCAGGAGGTGTCCTTGCCCATGGCAGGGGGTTGGAACAAGATGATCTCTGAGGTCCCTTCCAAGCCAATCATGCTATGGTCCTATGCTTCTAAGCCTGATGTAATGTATGGCTAGTCTTAATACCTCAGAACATGCCCCCCCCCCCGCCAAATGCTTGCCTCTGGCTGTACAGCAGTTCCCCTTCCCTCCAGAAAATGCTGGAACACTCCTTGTTCTTTCTGAGTTTTGGTCTTATGCATGACATATAACTGCAGGAAGGCAGAAAACCACTGACTCTAGCTGGACCCCTGCCCACTGCTCTCTTCAGACCTTGCATAACCCCCACTTATCTCTTCGCTTGAATTATGCAAACTCTTGTTTTTAGGATACATCAGAGCACTGGACTGGAGCTAGGTCAGGGAGCTCTCAACCTCTGCCAGCACACGAGCAGTGAACCCTCTGTTGAACACCATGCCTGGTATTTAGGGACATGACGTGCCCTTGCCTTCTGCTGCTCCTCTCCACAGATCTCTGTTGCCCTGTCCTCTGCCACAGGAATATCCCTGCTGTCTGGGGAATGAGGTACAGAGGTGGAGGCTGCATACGGGAGCCTGTATGACACCAGCCACATATCCTGAGGAACCCTCAGTCCAGTTCTTTCATATCCCAGATCTCATGGGTTAACTCCTCAGACGGTCTCAGTAAGCTTCAGAGAAACACCAAGTCCCACTGCAACAACCCCCAGAGGATATGGAAAGTAGGTTGTCTTCTTCCCTGAGGCTGAGCTATTGTCTCACAGCAACAAAACAAGCACAACATGCCCAGGTCACACCAGCTGCTTTGCTTAGAGGAGTAACTAATAGGAAGAGAAGGGAGACTTTTTAAATTAGAAATGCCCTGACAGTTATCAAAGTTAGGCCTATCCACAGAGGCTTGGTCTGCATCAGGCTTTGGATTTCAAACAAGAAAGTTAAACTGAAAGCCACTTTCATCTATAACTTTTACTTTTTCTGTGCAAACAGGCAGGGAAAACCAAACCTCGCCTTGATTACCATGTTAGAATAGTGCATGGAGTCTTCTTCACCTCCTCTGTGCACAGAACACAAGGCTCTCCTGTCCCCCATCTGCCTGCACTGCTCTTGGTCCCAGCACAGAGCCACAGGCCCCAAAGCCCAGCATGCCCAACCGAGGCAGCCAAGAGCCAGGTTGCAGGACAGCTCTGGAAACAGAATCACAGAGCTGTAGGGGTTGGAAGGGACCTCCAGAGATCATCGAGTCCAACCCCCTGCCAAAGCAGGGTCCCTAGCTCATATTACACAGATAGGCGTCCAGACAGGTCTGGAATCTCTCCAGAGAAGGAGACTCCACACCCCCCTGGGCAGCCTGTCCCAGGGCTCTGTCACCCTCACTGGGAAAAAGTTCTTCCCCATATTGGTGTGGAAATTCCTGTGCTCCAACTTGAGGCCATTGCCCCTTGTCCTGTCCCCACAGACACTGAGAAGAGGCTGGCCATTTCTCCCTGTGTCCCACACTTCAGATATTGATAAACATTGATCAGCTCCCCTCTCAGTCTTCTTTTCTCAAGGCTGAACAGCCCCAGGTCACTCAGCCTTTCCTCACAGGGGAGATGCTCCAGGCCTTTAATCACCTTTATGTCCCTCCTCTGGACTCTTTCCTGGAGATCCCTGTCTTTGTTATACCAGGGAGCCCAGAACTGCACACAATACTCCAGGTGGGGCCTGACCAGGGTCTGCAGAGCAGAGGGGGAGGATCACCTCCTGTGACCCGCTGGCCATGCTCCACGCACACAAATGATGAGGACGCCCCACCAGAGATAAAGGAGAGATGAGCACAAGTATTTCTCCAGCTGATACCAGACCATCACACGGGCATTTCTGTATCTAAACAGTTGTCACAGTTTTGCATGGTCGGGTGCCAGGGCTACACCACCACAACAGTGTATTTTTCACTATGAGACCCTTTGATGAACCATTATGGGCTGAACTGCAGCAACCTCGGCCATACCTGAATTTGGGCAGAACAGAAGCTGTACTGATTTGGTTCTTTCAAAGAACTTCAGTAACACCAGAGCATTATTGAAGTTGATCAGATTTGCATCTTTTTTTCCCTGCAAATACAATTTTTCAGTAGTATCTATTAAGCAAGACCAAAATTCAAAGCAGCTCTGAATCACAGCCGCTACTGTCCTCATCTCACCCCTGTCCCCAGGGTGCTGCAGGCTCTGCCTCCGGCGTACAACTGAACAGGCAATGAGCACCTCGCAGCACTTTGGCACAGCCCACAGCTTGCCTGGGGAGGAAGCTGTGCTAAAGTGAACATGTCAGTCACTTGCTGAGCTGGAAGAGAGAACCCATGCCAGATCTGAAAACAGGTTCATACACACATGCACAAGCTGGCCTTGTTTTCCAAGGAAGGGGGTTGCAATTCTGAGCGCAAGAACAGTCAGCAAATCCTCATCTGTGGAGAAACTGCCTATTGCTGAGATTAAAAACAAAAACCTGCAGCCTGTTCTGAGTCAGATGGAAGAGCCAAGGTATTGAATACAGCAGTACCTTGAAGGGAGCTGTGAGTCATGCCTGCATCACACACTGCCTGCAAAATCGTGCTGTAAACCTTACACATAGAGACTTGGAGCATTCTGTGTCACTTCCATCTTCAGCAGGGACAGGGAACAGCCCAGAAGTAAAGAGAGGCAAGGAGGGGAGCTAACCAGACTGCAACTGCTTCCCTAAAGCAGCGGACAGCCCAGGACTCAGACCTGAAACCTGGAGAGGAACCTCTCTGCACTTCCAGTTTGCAGGGTATCAGTTAAGAGCTTTTAATGCAGGTCCCTGACAAAGTAGAATTTGAAGTTTCCCAGGTTTTATTTAAGCCTTCCCTGGTTGGTTTCTTTCAGAGACTGAAGAGTCTGGTGAGACAGTTTAGATTCTAGGACATAGTCCGAGTCAGCTGTTGTGTTACCCACTTCACTTACCCATATTTCCTGCAGAGGTAGAAGTGAAAATGTCACCAGGACGCTGAACCATGCCTCAGGTTTCCATAAAGGAAAGAAACTAAAAAGCTTTATTATATCAGTGTCCTTTTGGTAGGTCTAGGACAGAGAAGCAGATGGTGCAATACTAGCAGATCATGTCATCCTGGGACTTTCCAGAGTCAGAGTTCCTGGGAACTCCTACCAGAAACAGGTTTCTAGGTGAGAGAGTAACATCAATGTAACCACTAACTTCTACTCTCAATTAATATCATACCACTACACTGAAGTTTCTGTCACTAACTTTCCCTTCAGCCCCCTACTTCAGACCATCTGATTTTCCATGGTGTATCACCAAAATATTTCCTACATAACTGTGCTGGGCATCTTAACTAATCAGCTCCTTGGAGGCTGGAGACAAGACCACCTCTATGGCTATCTCAGATACTGGTTTCTCTGAGCAACTGGCACACTAAGCAATATTCCATTTATTGCCCCAGTACAGACTGGATATTCCACTCCACCACACCCATCCACTGCTGAACAAACATTAACCCATCCTTTCTTATGATCTGTATGAACACACAGAAAAGAAATCCACAGGAGCTGCTAAACAAATTGGGTTTCAGCAAGTAGTTGCAAACTCTGAGTATTCAAAGGAAGTGTTATATGCTCTCCTGCTCTTCACCAGGTACCACATGCAATCATCATCTGTGCCAGAACGCCAGGCTGGGGCTCCATTCGGACCTAGTTTGATTGCTCCCATGTCTGTGCATGACCACACACACTACTTTGAAACACATCTTTACCAAGGATGGGTGCAGGTGATGAACCATGTCTCCTTCCAAAGCACCATCTGCATATAATTCAGTATATGCAGTATATTCAGTACTGCCTTTTCCCTGGCAAACCTTTGTTTCTAGGAGCAAGAGAATGACAGTAAAGGAGGACCAGTCTACAAATGATGTTCTGCTGTTGCTAGCAAGCAAAGACCATGTTAAGGGACTGAAGGAAATGACCAAACCACACTGCCCTCTCCTAGTCTTCAGCTCACGGAGCACTCCTGGTACACAGGTCCAATAAGGTACTGTCCTATCACTTCAGTTTGATTTGAATCCTTTCCTCTTTGAGAATCAAGTCACACACTGTAACACCACGCTCTCCTTTGTAGAGATGATGTCTCCTTTCTGTAGGACGAGGGAGCTTGCTCACCACAGAAGAGACCCTTGGCTCAAGAAACCCAAGTGGAGGACACCCAGGCCCCAGCTACTAATTAATATGGCTTCATGAAAGGAGTCAGACTGGCAAGGAGCATCTCTTTATACCTCTATCTTTATTAGACACACTGTGTAAAGTCTTTCCCCAGAGGCTTAGTCCTGGGTTTGGCACTGCTTGGCCCCTGCAGTCAACTCACCCAAGCACCCTCATGAAAACATGCTGAGGAGCTAATAAATACATTAATCTATCTCATCTCAAACACCAGGAAAATTCTCTGCTATGTTAAAGCTCAACACAAAAGCCAGTATTAAAGGTGTATTTGGGTTTGTGTGGCAAGGTTTTGGTAGCAGGGTGTTGCTACTGAGGTGGCTTCTGCAAGAAGCTGCTAGAAGCTTCTCCTAGGTCTGATATACCCAATGCCAGCCAACTTCAAGATGGACCCACTGCTGACCAACACTGAGCCAATCAGTGATGGTGGTAGTGCCTCTGGGATAATGTGGTTAAGAAGGGGAAGAAAAAACCCCAAACCCTAAAAAACCCCAAAAAAACCCTAAAACTAGGAGTTTTTGCAGTCAGGGAGAGTAGTGAGGAGATGAGAGGAACGGCCCTGCAGACACCAAGGTCAGTGAAGAAAGGGAAGAGGAGGTGCTCCAGGTGCCAGAGCAGATTCCCCTGCAGCCTGTGAAGACAACCATGGTGAGCCAGGCTGTGTCCCTGCAGCCCATGGAGGATGATGGTGAAGCAGATATCTACCTGCAGCAAATAGAGGACCCCACATGGGACCAGGTAGATGCCCAAAGGAAGCTGTGACCCTGTGGGAAGCCCAGGCTTGCTGGCAGGACTTTTGACCCACTGGGGGACCCATGCTGGAGCAGTCTCATCCTGAAGGAAGGGACACACACTGGAGCAGTTCATGAAGAACTATAGCCCGTGAGAAGGACTCGTGTTGGAGAAGGACTGTCTTCCATGGGAGGGACCCCACAATAGAGCAGGGGAAGGGTGTGAGGAGTCCTCTCCCTGAAGGAGTGGAGAGACAACTCATGATGAACTGACCAAAACCCCCACTCCCCATCCCCCTGTGCTTCTGGAGCAGGGGAATGAGATAGAGAAATTGGCAATAAAGTTAAGCCCAGGGAGGGGTGAGGGTAGGTGTTTTAATACTTGGTTTTATTTCTTATTCTGTTTTGTTTGGTAATAAATCAGCTTTTTTTTCTAAGTTGAGTCTGTTTTGCCCATGACAGTAATTGGTGAGTGATCTCTCCCTGTCCTTACCTCAACCCACGAGCCTTTTGTTATGCCTTCTCTCCCCGTTCAGTTGAGGTGGGGATTGATGGAGCAGCTTTGGTGGGCAGCTGGCCTCCAGCCAGGGTCAACCCACCACAAAAGGCAACATCATATTGATGCAGGAGACCAACCAGGGAGCAAAGTAATGTATTTTCTTCTGAGCTGTGTTGATCCAGATGTGAAATATGAGAGCACAAAAGACAAAGCAAGAGAACATCACTTCAGGAAACCAGTGAGTGAAATACCAGCCCTATATGGTCAAGTGCAAAACACTCAGCAGCTTCAGAAGAAACTTGTTTTCCCTGAAGACATTTTTCTAAACCAGGATCTAGAATCTTGGCCCCACAGAGGTGGAAGGAAAGACCCCAGGAAAGATCACAGGCTTTATTCCCTGAGCAATGCTCACAGCAGCGAGGGAAGCATTACCTCAACTACAGGCATGCAGCATGGGGGCTTCCCACAGCTCTTTGCCAGGGTGCTTTCATCATACTGCAGTAGTGCTCACCCATGTCCCACAGCCCTAGGCACACACACAGCTCTGCCAATATGTCTCAGTCCTTCTGCTCTTCACCCCTTCTGAGCCTGGAGCTCACTATCATATGGAATGACATCAAATTATACAGCATGGCTGCTATTAGTAAGTTTTCTTTAGCAATTGGATGAGCCCCAAGCTCATTTAGTGTGACCTGTGTCTCTCTAACACTCAGTTCTCCAGAGGGTCAAGGTTTGTATATTAACCAATCCAGAAATGCTATTTTCCCAATATTCTGTGAATACAGATTAAGCAGGAGAGGATTTCAATGCATGTGGCCAGAACAGCAGCTAAAAAAGAAGCTTAACAGTATAATGAGGAGCCATGACACAGATCTGCCTTCGGGACATCATACCTGGGAGAAGCTGATTCAGTGAAAAGTAATCATGCTGAATAGATTGATATAGGTGTAGCTTAAGAGACAATGAATACAACTTTAATATAAGAATTTTCATAGTTTTAAGAATAGGCTAGTTTAAGAGAAAGCTGTAACTGTGTAAGCTGCTTGTGAGAGCAGAGCAAAACTTAACCATAGCAATGCAACAGTAACAGCCCTGAAGATAAAGAAGTAAGAATTGGTGTGTTTTTAGGAATAGATTAGTTTGGAATTTTAGCAGAATCTGGCTGTGATCACATCAGCTGTTTCATGAAAGCAGCTACGAAACTTAACCATAATAATGCAACAGCCTTGAAACCAGAGGAAGTAGGAGATAGAGGAGTCCTAAATAATGAGACTAACGACCAATTAAAAGACAGATGATATCTTGTTTTCAGTGNAGACCACCAGAAGACCCCCTGAGTGTCACTGAGCATGCTCTATCTGGGAGGAGTTAATGTAAACGACTTCCTGGAAATAATTTGCCTAACCCTGCCTTTTCTTAGAAATTATAATGAATATGTAGAGTTAATCTGTATAACTATGAGAAGTTTGGCTGTAATGGGCTCACACATTTGGAGGAGCGATCGATCCCCCGTGTGCCCAGCGCTGCAATAAAGGATACCTGCTGAACAGTCACCAAGGCTGGGGAGTTTTGACTCCAGCTTTCCGAGGCATCAAAGCTACCCAGGCAAGTCCTTGCTCCAGCACACACAGAACACTACTCTTCCTGGCTGGAGGATCAAGCCTTGTGCCAGGTCCTCTTTGCTGTTGGCACAAGCTGTCAGTCTGCAAGTCATGGGCCAGGGTGTGACAGCCCATCAAGTCATCACAAGCAAAGTTGGTCAGAAGCACCGGCCCTAGTGAGGCACGCTAATTTGCACTGGGAAGATGGCTGCTCTTTGAATTCACTCTGTTGCTCTCTGCCTGCAGCACCAGTTTAAAATCTGTGGCAGGGGCTGGCTGAAATGGGCTGTGTAACAAAAGAGTGTTCTGGTGATCTCATTGCTTTCCCAACCCTTTAAATCTCAGCTACTGATTGCGGCGATGCCTTTAAACCAAGGTAGGTGACAGGGATGGATGTGCTGCTAAGACTTTCTTGGATGGCTAACTGGTACAGTCCCTAGCACGTAGCAGAAATGTGTCCATCTGCTAAGCATAGCTTGAGTCTGATTTACTATACCCCACAAAGCTGGTTTAACACTACAACAGGTAAGAGGTCTCTGGCTGCAAACAGGCTCAACCTCCAGCTGCAATAGGCAATAAAGCTTGCAAGTCTCAAGAAAAACAGTTCTCAGAGTGTGGCCAACGGCATATTTGCAGACAACCCAGCTGGCAGAACTGATCACAGCTTGAGGAGCTACAGTGTTTCTTCCAGGAGAGCACCCCAGTGCTGAGAAATGTACAGCTTCCATGTAGCCAGAGCTTGAGGTAGCTCTGATGACGCAGGGATACAAGGACCACACGTCGGACTTGGATCAGGACAGGAGAACAGACGTCTGAGGAGCACAGTCACATTATAGAAAGAAGAAAAAGACAAGGCATGTCCTGGCATGCACCTGGCTCTGTTCTGCTGTATTTTGAATGAAGGGAGTTTCTGTCGAGGACAGCTCTTGGCCTTTCAGGGAATCCACTCTGGGAATTGCCTGGGAAACCACAGCCTGAAATCTACAACTTTTGCTGCTAAACACACTCTCTCCTTGCCTCATGCAAACCCACAGACGCTGAGAGAAGAGACACAAGGCAAGGTGTTCAACTGCACCCTTGAGAGGAACAACAGGCCAAGCCTCTCTAGGACTGTGACAGCCAGCTCTGGCTCACAGAGCTCACAGAGCTCAACCTCTTCCAGGCTGTGCTCTGCAAAGGATCTTTTCCTCTCAGGTTGGACTGAATACCTTCCTGAGCTGTCTCTTCAAGAGGAATTTCACTGGAGGTTGCCGTGGCTTTTCAGACATTATAATCTGCATCTGAAGCGCCTGATGCATGAGCCAATATTAAAATCTTTGCAATCATGAAGCATAAAGAGCTTATTTCAGTGGCTTCTAGAGCACTCTCTGTGGATTAAAAACTGCTGCTACTGCTGAGGGAGAGTTGGAAATCTACTTATGCTTCAGTGTTGTGACGCAATGCAATTTTACTGCAAGAACAGCAGGACAGAAAAGATGCTGCAGAATGGGAACAGTATATTCATGTCAGCAGGTAACTTGGGTGTATCCAGAACATTTTTAATCAAAAAAAATCATACACAAGATTTTTCTGCAAGAATGGGGTACTGCTGGTGTTTCCACTTAGAGCCTCACCCTATAAAAGGACAGCCTAGTGGTATTGGTATTACTTCAAGTCTCTTAATTTCTTGCTTTTTGCAGAACTGTTCTGCTTCCTCTCTTGTTGCACTGACAGCAGGCATTGTCCTGAGCAGAGCATCCTGTCCACAGTCACACCTGGGAACAAGTTTACCTCTACGTATCTTTTACCTCAAGCCATATCCATTTGTAGCCCACTTCTCAGAAAGCAGCTGATCCAGCATGCTCTGTGTTAAATACAGTTGAGTCTTGTTGGGGACAGTGAACACCCATCCAACCTATGTTGTGCTTGAGGGGGGAACCTGCCTTACCAATGGACACATGGGGCAACCAGCTGGCTAAATTAAGCAATGACATTCTGTCCCTGAAGAGCAAATGCCATCTCTTCTGTGTGCAAATTCACACAGAAGCCAGCAGAAATTATCCACCAGCACAAGGATTTGTCACACCAGTCAGGACACTAATGGCCCATCTTGGGGGTGTGCGTATGCAACACGGGATTTGTGCCATATGCAAAGCAATATACTATTTACCCAACCTCCACCTGCTTCCCTTAACCTCAGTCCTGACTGTGCCTGAAGGAGTCAGCTGAAGGGTTTGGGGTGGGACTGACTATGGACATCAGACAGGAATCATAGAAGCATAGAATGGTCTGGGTTGGAAGGGACCCCAAGGATCACAGAGTTCCAACCCCCCTGCCACAGGCAGGGCCACCAACCTCCAGGCCTGGAGCTACACAAGGTTGCCCAGGGCCCCATCCAACCTGGCCTTGAACACCTCCAGGGACGAGGCATCCACCACCTCTCTGGGCAGCCTGTTCCAGCCCCTCACCACTCTCTCTGTAAAAAACTTCCCCCTAATATCTAATTTAAACCTTCCTTCCTTTAGCTTCAATCCATTCCCCCTTGTCCTGCCATTATCTGCCCTTTTAAAAAGTTGATTCCCCTCCTGTTTCTCTGCTCCCTTCAGGTACTGGAAGGCTGCAATGAGGTCCCCCCACAGCCTTCTCTTCTCACGGCTGAACAAGCCCAGCTCCCTCAGCCTCTCTTTGTAGGGCAGGTGCTCCAGCCCTCTGATCATCCTCGTGGCTCCTCTGACCCCTCTGCAACAGGAATCACTGACAGGGAGTTGCTGGAGATGGGTACAGCGTGTGCCGGTGCCAAGAGCCTGTCCCAAACAACGGTTGCATAAGCAGCCTTGCAGAAGGACTATCCATGCCACAGCACACCACTTCACATGCTGTACCTCCTTAGCTCTGGCAATTTTCATGTACAATCTTAACCCCAAATACAGGAAGCCAGAAGAAAAAAGTGCCCATTTGCAGGATTACACTGAAGTGTATTTACTCAGGGAACATGCCTGAGAAACTTGGCTATGATGTTGTAAGCTTAGCCTTTGCCTTAGATGCACTTGCAGTGACAAATTGAGAGGTATTCAGAAAGAACAGCAGCAAAATGATCAGGGAAATGGCTAGACTGACTTACAAGAGAATTAATTCAGAAGAGCTAATAGCTTGGCAAAGCAATGACTACAGATGACAAATGTGCAAACATTTGAAGGGCTGACATGAATGATGGGAGAAAACTTCTTAAGAAAGATATGAAAGGATTCAAGTAGGAGTAGCATACTCAGCTTAAAAAAAGAGAGACTTTGGCTAAGCATTTAGAAGTTTTCTGGAAGTAAGGAAGCACAAGAAAACATTTGCATGACTGAAAGCCAAATATCAAGGAAGCCTTACTGTGCCTGTGCAGGAGAGAGCATTGAATGGGCTGAAATATTTTCCTCTGCTAATGTCTAGGAGGCTGTTAAGAACCACAGCTGAGCATATTCATAGAATGTACTGAGTTGGAAGGGACCCATGAGGATCAAGTCCAATTCCTGGCCCCTGCACACCCACCTGCATTGTGAGCCCTTAGCCCAGCCTTCAGAGCATGTCAGGATGGACCCAGGTGACTTGAAATAGAAAAAAACCCATAGGGAGATAAATATCCTACCACCCTACTTCACCAGGAGATCTCTGAAGTGCACATGCTTTGAGCCTGGAGCCAGCTTGGCCCTTTGAAAACGCAGCCCAGCCCACATAACCATCTTGCCTAGGCCAAAGCATCTGCTTTTGTTCAGAGAATCAGTCTGCAGGTAACAGGACAGGGGATTGCCAAACAGCTGTGGCATGTGCCCAAAACGCCAAAAGCACAGCTCTTCTGTCACCTTTGGTGGACTAGTAGCAGAGATTGGAACTTTCAGCCCCTTTCATATCTAAGATTAATACCCTAATCACAAAGTGATGTATGCACATATAAAAAGCTCCATCAGAAGAGATTGAGAGATCCATGACACTAAATAAACTGGCAGTTAAGACTTTTCTAGGCTCCTAAATTTCTCTCCCACAGTAGCAAGGTGCTAATATCACACTGGTTCTTCCTCATTGGCTTGCTCTCTCTTGGATTGAGCCCAACACAAATACCAACTTTAGGGCTAGTTAGGCACACCTAGCTAGGTCCATGCTTGACCAACTAAAACAGATTTCTTGGGATGTCATCTCAGGTTTCTAAGGAGAACATCCAAAACACTAATATCTTTCAAGCTACAGCATAATTTGAAATACAGAAGTCTAAAACACCCTCTACTATGCCATCTCCATTCACAAGCATTGCTCAGCAGGACCTAATTCATGGGCACAGCCATCAGAGCTAACAAGGGGCAGAGCTCCATAGCTCAGTGGACTGGAATGTGTGCTCTTCTTCCTGAATCAGTTCCTGTTTCAGTTATCCCCTGACAGCTACTCAGACCTGCCAGGTGATCCAGACAAACATATTCAAATCCTCATTTCATATCCTAAGGCTTCCTTACCTACCAAGATCAGTCTGCCTTTTCTCCAAACCATATCTGGTCATTGGTAGAGGAAGGGAGAATCACCTCCAAAGTAGCAGACTGTGACCATCCTGAAGGGATGGGATGCAACAGACTAACAATAAAGCCCTTATTGTCAAAGATAGGACCTGGAAAATTTTGATCAGCTGCATGCAGGTCACTTTATTTTGGCAGGATTGTTCCCTTAAGTGCTGCCAAGGTAGAACAGGACTGGGGAGAAAAACTTCCTACCAAGTGGAAGGAATTAGGAAACAAGCTTGACTCAGAGCTAGAAATTTCTATAAAGATGAGAGGAATAAAAAACCCCCAAAATAAACAAAGCAAGGAGAGAGAGAGGGGGAGGGAAGGTTCATCATCATCTGGCTCTGTGCCTGTCACTGGAAAAGTAAACCTCTCTGATGTAATACTAGAAGGGAAAGTCACTCAGGAATTGCTACTCTGGAAACCATGAAGCTGAAGATGCAGAGCAGGCAACTATTGAGTTGAGAGCAGTTTCTAGAAATTTAAAGAGATACTCAAAGGTTTTTTGGTGGGTTTTTTTATGGTCTCAGGTGAGGTGATCCAAAACCACTCTGCTCCTCTACTTTGCAATTCCTCCTAGGATTTCAAAATACTTTAGAGCATTAAATTGTTAAGCCTCACAGCATTTGTGTGAAGCAGGAAGACTTTTTTATTTGGAGGTAGGGAAAGAAAGTACCAGCACACAGCTATGTGTGGCTATGAGGACTCAGCAAATTTGTAGCAAAGATGAGCTCAACATCTTGACTCAAAGGTTAACAACCCAACAACACTTCCAGGCTGCCCACCAAAAAGAAGTGATCTACAGGACTGTCACAAGGTTTGGTGAAGTGGAAAGAAGTGAAGTTGATCCACTGCTGCTTCTCTTCCAAAGAAGGATATGACAGTGGCTTCCCTTGCCAAAGACACTATAGCCTGCTGAAAAAACAGCATCCTACTTGATAAACAGAATTAGGAGAAAAAGAATACAGAAGAGTTTTTCCTCAAAGTTTCAGCAGTGATTCTTCAGCTGTCTCAGTTCTAGAGCTCAACCTCTTATTGACAAGTCTGTGCCCATATTTGCAATGCAACCCAACTCATTAATGCTTTCACCGAGGACAGCAGCTTCCTAGACACCACAGGTGGAGGCATCTGCTCTTTTTATTCCAAGAAAGTATAAGAAACTAGTTAAAACAATTTCTGACTTTTGCCAAGTTCCTACATGGATAACTACTTGGAGAAGACTGAGGTAATGACAAAATTGTAATTACAGCTGTCACAAGGAGATCAGAAGTCCTGTTATGATGTCACAGAAGGATCAAGAATACCACAGGCAATGGAATAAACAGTTCCTTTTGTTTTAGCACATTAATGCAGAGCAAAACAACATGTTGTTTTCAACCTGTTGGCCAGAGACCCAAGAGAGATAGCAGATTACTTCAAAGGAATCTGCAGGCTTATATTTGTTAGACAAAAGCTGATATCTTCAGTAGGGAAAAAAAAAGCCCCAAACAAAAAAGCCACCTTGCAACCAAAAAACCCCACAAAGCTAAAAATAAGAGGCACAGAAACATTAAAAGAAAGGAGAGAAAAATCTCGTGTTCAAACAGGAGATGGAAGCATGTTTGAACATCCACAGAGAAACTGATGAAGGATTGTTGCATAGATGTCCAAGAAGGACTTGAGAGGTTCATATTCCTTCTTCTGCTGTGGACATACTACAGATTTACTTTGGATCAGATCAAAACTAAAATTTCATCATCACGATGATGGTGATGGTCCATATCACAACTGTGACCCTCCACATTCTCCCTCCAATTCCCATTTACCCTGAAGTGCTTAACACCATTAGCAGTCTGAAGGGAACACACCTTCCCACTTCACTACAGCTAAAATGGGTGGGCTCCACATTCAGGTAATCCCCAGGAGAGATGGGGATCCCAGCTCTTCTTTCCCACATGGATCATTTGCTGCAGGAAGTCCATGGGCACAGGCCTCACCCTGGGGTTCCTAATGGCAGCAATAGAACCTCATGGCCAGGAGTTCAACCTACCCACAAGAAAATCTGGATCCCTACAGAAATAAGAAAGCAAGCAACGCTTCCCAGATCTCCTCTCCACACAAGTGCTGCATAAGGCCAGAATTCAGCCCAGTGCTTACACGTTGTATAGGCAAGTAAATTCTCACTCTCTCTCTCATTCTCACTGACTTCCCAAAACCAGTTGTGCCTGTCCTGGGAGCCCACAGCAGCAGCAGCAGCAAAGAGGAGTATGGAGGCTATTTGTACCCAAGGAATCTATACTCCACGCTGACTTTTGGTGGCATGTGTTCAAAGTACGTCATGGTGCTCATGACACAAGTTGGCTGCAGGCCACTAATATTTGTTTGCTGTTAAAAGAAAAAAAATAGATTCAAAGAAATCAATATTTATCTCTAAGCTTCTGAGAATGGAATCATCTCCAGCATGGGTGGGGGAAACCCTTTCACAATGTGAGCTGAGATTTTTTTTCCTGGAGAGGTTCCAGGGGTCATGCCTGGCTGGCAGCATGCCTAACCAGCTTAGCTCAGAAAAATACTGGGAAATAGAGACTCCCACAGCTAGTGACTTGTCCTTTTGTCTCCTGTGCTTTGTCCTGGCTTGGATAAAACTCTTACACAGCCCCAATTGCATGCATATGGTGTCTCATCTCTCTGCATTATCTTTCCTTACAATAAGAAGGATATGGGTGCATTTTTGCCATAATTATACACTCTTGTCTCTGCTGTTCTCACACAACTACTGAGGAATCACATTGTCGTGACAGCTCCAGGATAGAGCTTAAGGGATAAAACAAAGTAAGGAACCCGAATGCAGAAATGATAGAATAGGTGCTGTGGAGATCCAAACACACCTTCTCTCAGAACTCCAGTTTCTGCTGGGCTGAAGATGACCAAAAAGAGCAAGGAACATTTCATCAAAAAGGGAAGTCTCTCAGGAAGGGATATCTGCATAACCTCCCCCAACACCAAAATGTGGTGTTGGAGTTATCATCTCCTACAAAGCACAAAACTGATATATAAACAGCAATCAGGAAAGTTCAGATAGAAACTCGTGTAACCCTTGACCCAAGGGCTCCTATGCTGAGTTATTTTAGTACTGTTTATGATGACCAAAGATTCTAGCCATTAATAGCTTTGGAAATGAGTAATCATATCTGATTGTTGGCATTTAGCTACTGGATGCCTACAGACTGCTTTAAGGATGCTTTTGCCCCTCCCATATGAAGGTGCCACAGAGTGATTAATATGTGCAGCATGCCATGACAGCTGGGAAAAGAAGTTAAAAAGCTGTGGGAGTATCTTAACAGCTCTGAATGTAATATGCTCTGTTCTGGTTTATCTGGAGGCTATAGGAGATTTAGGGTTTTTTTTCTTCTTTATTCCCCCCAAGGATTCCCTCTGTCTTTATATAATGAGAAGCATTGGACATGCAGCTCTGAAGTGCCATTTAATAGCCATCCCTTGTTGAAAGGCAGAGCTGATGGTTAGCAGCAGTGCCTGGCAACAACGTTGGCATTTAGTACTATTGAATATACTGTTTTGGGTACAAACCATTTCAGATTCCAACGTGGGTGGCTGAGCCTTCAAAAGGACACCCTCCATGCTTGCTTCCCCCAAGAGTCACACACCCCCTTGCACAGGGAGAAGGCACAAACATGCCAGTGCAGCTTCTTTGGAAAACACTATGTTATCCTGTCAGGGAAGGCAGCAGGGCTGCCAGCGGCCTAGCTCTCTTCACCAGAGACATAGGCCCTGACAATATCCTCGTGTTCCCATGAGACAGGAAAAGTTACTCATGCTGAGAGGATTTTGATAATCACATTCTCAAAACACAGCAGCCTTGAAGACAGGGGTACAGACTGCCCTAAGCCAAGAAGAAGTTATGGGAAGGTACTTGGGAGTAACGGAACATGTCAAAAACCAGCCATAAGAAGATGGTCAAAACAGCAGGTGTGTGGCTGCTTTTAGGCATCAAAGGTAAACTAATGATCTTTAGCTATATGTTCAGCAGAACTTGTTATAACCACTAACCAATCAGTGGGGTGTAAACAGTGTGTGTAACCAATTAGCAGCTTTTTAGCTTGCCACGTTTGCAGTAACAAATGTCTCTAATCTGTGTGATTTCACCCAATAAATGGCTTCACCTAAAATTCATATTGAATTACATGTTGCCCATCGCCAGTCTCCACATTATCCTTTCTTTCTTCTCCTTGCCTCCACCCTCTAAGCAGTACGGAGTGTATGAGACCACTGTTGAACTAGCATTCATGCTGCCCTAAATATTCCCCTTCTGCTGGGCACAGTAGTAATTTGACACTCATGCTAAAGCAAAACTTCTGTGGTAGTCCACTGTGGGGGGTGTACATCTAGAAACAGACTCAAAATTACCCTAGCAATTCCTCATGCGGACATGCATCTCATGGTATCGCTACAACTGAAATGTGTCCAGTGAGATCAGGGATTGAAGTGGAAAGTGGAAGATAAGGACATAGTCTGAGAAAATCAAGATGAATTTTCCTTACACAACTTTCATTGGGAATATTCTTTCACCTCCCTCACCCTCCATTTGTATTTATTTCTATAAAAAATCCATTAGATTGGATCTAATCAGTCTAATGGACTGCATCTTAGCTCCTCCTTATTTTAGTGAAAAAAGAAACAGTTGTGTATTTGTACCATGGCATGCAAATGGTATTGTCTGCCAGATCCCCCAGAGGCCTGCCAAAATCTCCTGCACACAGAGTAGACATCTAACCTGAACTGTACCCAGGCTAATGTAGGAGAAAGACACACGCACTCTAAATGTCCCATCTAGCTCACAACATCATCTATTTTCAAAGACATCTGCTCTCAGATTAAACCACAGCCCTGGTTTTGCCCTTTTAAGAACCTTCTAGATGCCCAGATACCTACTGTAGTGAAACAGTAGATACTATCTTATTCAGCCCTAGCTGACAATGACTCAGTTGTCAGATTGTAACTCACTGGAGTGAATACACCCCCATTTTGATTAGTACCAAAAATAAGAGCCCATGCTCTTAATAATAGGACATCACACTGCGCCTAAGTCATATTCCATACTCACCCAAAAACACTTCCCAGAGATTCAAAGACCTAAAAAACCCAAAATAAAAGTCACACTATTTCCAAAGTGATCCATAGGGCAGGAGAACAAGAGCACAACTCCATACAGTCAGGCCCAGCTTACATTCAGAATCACAAGGTTGGAAGAGACCTTTGAAATAACCAAGTCCAACCGTTCCTGTCCTGTGCTAAACCATATCCCACAGCACCTCATCCACCCGTCTGTTAAACACGCCCAGGGATGGTGACTCCCTGGGCAGCCTGTTCCAGTGCCCGATAACCCTTTCAGCAAAGAACTTTTTCCTAACATCTAATCTGACCCTGCCCTGGCACAAGCTTGAGTCCATTCCCCCTCATCCTGTCACCTGTCACTTGGGCGAAGAGACCAACACCCATCTTTCTACATCCTCCTTTCATGTGATTGTAGGCAGTGATAAGGTCCCTTCAGCCTCTTCTTCTCCAGGATAAATAGCCCCAGCTCCCTCAGCTACTTCTCTTATGATTTGCCCTCCAGCCCCTTCCCCAGCCTGGTTGCCCTTCTCTGGACTCGCTCCAGGACCTCAATGTCTTTCTTGTAAAGAGGAGCCCAAAAATGAACACAGTTTTTGAGGTGCAGCTTCACCAATGCTCAGTACAGGGACATAGTCGCTATAGACATGACTCTCACACTGTTTTGCTTTAAGTTTACTCATGAAAGCTACAGAATATAAATGCTCATAAACCTATAAATTAAGCTAATTATCCTGCAGACCAAGAGAAAAGAAAGATTTCTATACCTATAAAGCAGAGAAGTATGGGGACATTCCAGCAATGAAAGTCATGCAAGTGATGCATGATGCAAGTGATGAATGGATAGGCCTGAGACCATTCAGTTCCCACTCCATATATCTGCCTTCTCCCAAGCTAGATGGATGCACGCAAGAGGTAAACAGATTCATCAAACAAATAAGATCAGCATCCCAGCCTGAGATATATTTCATCTTGAGTGAAACTTTTGTTTGCTCTGTGAAGCATGAGTTCAGTAGCATTTGTGTAATTCACTTTACTGTGTTTCCCTTTAACACCTCAAAAACCTTGCTCAACCTGTCTTACCAGAAGAGACAAAAAAAAAGATTACAAAAAAGAATCACTCAGTGTGAAACTTCATAGAGGGAAAAAAAAAGTTGGGTTTGACCAAGTTGTATAAGACAAGAGGAGTTTTCACATTACTGGGAAATCTCATCTTGTAAGGGGTTAGGGTCTCCAGATGGAGTTAACAAAAACATCACTGTTTGTATGCATCCTATCAGATTCATAGAATCATAGCATCACAGACTGGTCTGGGTTAGAAGGGACCCCAAGGATCACAGAGTTCCAACCCCCTGGCCACAGGCAGGGCCACCAACCTCCAGGCCTGGATCCACACAAGGTTGCCCAGGGCCCCATCCAACCTGGCCTTGAACACCTTGAGGGATCTAGGTGAAAAAGTAGCTCATAATCTCTTTGGAGCCAGAACTCACTCTCTTGTTCCTGTTTATACAGTGTCTTTGTGAAATATGGTGGAATCCCAGTTCATGGCTGGGGTTTGTAATTGGCATCACAAGTAATTCATTAATAGCAAGCCAAGGCAGACACCAGGCAGGAGAGAGTTACTTCATTCCACAGGGGAACACAGATAAAACTTGCAGGTGTAAATAGGCTCTATTTGTCCACACATCACATTTACATGCATAGAGGCTGTGTTTATGTTTGTACATAATGAAGTCTTTAAGAAGACTCTCTCATTCACATGATGTATCCTCCTAGTGATAAGCAAACATGCACGTACAAAGCCAACCATGGCTAGACCAACAGCCAGCCTCCTTTCACATATGCTACTTTAGTAATCAAGCCTAGAAACAGGGCTGGTATTGCAACAAAGGTGCAGCACTATGGATTTGTCCTTTGCAAGCAATCTTCTTATGGGAAGCATTTTCTCTGAACCATCTCCCTCCAGACCATGGTCATTTGTACAGGAGTGCTGCTGAACCCCTAGAAATGTTTGTGCTTTCTGTGGCAAGAGTCTGCTCAGAGGACAACATCCTCCAGCAAGTAAATTACAAAGAAGCAGATTTCTTAACTCTCTCCCACCATATTTTATCATCCAAGGTGTATTTCTACATTGTGAAGTATGAGCAGAAATACACAGTGCACTGGTTTCACTGGGATAGAGTTACTTTCTTCCTAGCAGCTGGTATAGTGCTGTAGTTTGGATGAGATACTGTATTGTGTCAATAACACACGAATGTTTTAGTTGTTGCCAAGTAGTCAAAGGCTTTTCAGCTTCTCATACTGCCTTGACAGTGAGAAGGCAAGGGGGTGTCCAAGAAGCTGGAAGAGGACTCAGCTAGGACAGCCAACCAAACTAGCCAAAGGCATTTTGCATATCATATGACATCATGCTCTGTATATAACTGGGGGAGTTGGCTGGGAGGAGGCACACAGCTCAGGAACTAGCTCAGCACCAGTTCCAGGTAGTGAGCAATTGTGCTGTGCATTCCTTGGTTTGATTATCATTTTATCATCTTCATTTTATCCCTTGCACTATTAAACTGTCTTTGTCTCAAGCCCCAAGTTTCACCTTTTTCTTTTTGATATTTTCCCCCATCCCACTGGGGGAGGCAGGAGACACACAACACACACGACAGTGGGGAGCAAGCGAACTGCTGTATGGTTGTTTTCGCTACCAGCTGGTCAAAGCACAACACAGAGCTTGGTTTGTGACCCTTCAGCACAGTAACTTCCAGGTTACCAAGCACAAAAACAGTGCTGGATATATAAATACCAGTCCCTGACACATCTTTTCCCTCTCCCTGTAGAAACAAACAAACAAACAACCACCACATTCAAAAATCAAACAACCCCAAAACAAACAAAAAAGCCCCCAATGACCCAAAAACCAACAAAACAAAAAGCCAGCAAAAAACCCCACCCAACCATTGTATGCTGTGACTTGAGCTTCAGTTCTGTTCTGTGTCATTTTGTAGCCATGACTGCTACCTCACTCAAACACTCATACCACTGGGGTTCTGGCACCTGTGCTTGCAAACACCTCCTGTGCTTTCCCTTCCAACTCCTCCCTAGCAAGGCACAAGCTTTTTCATCCATGCGATCAAATGGCAACACTCAACAGATGTGAGCAAGACCAGCCCAATGCTGAATTGCTGCACTGGTGCCAGTTCTGCCCTGGTCAGGCCCCACCTGGAGTATTGTTTCCAGTTCTGGGCTCCCTGGTATAACAAAGACAGGGATCCCCTGGAGAGAGTCCAGCACAGGGCTACAAAGGTGATTAAGGGCCTGGAGCATCTCCCCTGTGAGGAAAGGCTGAGTGAGCTGGGGCTGTTCAGCCTTGAGAAAAGAAGACTGAGAGGGGATCAGATCAATGTTTATCAATATCTGAGGTGTGGGACACAGGGGGAAATGGCCAGCCTCTTCTCAGTGGTCTGTGGGGACAGGACAAAGGGCGATGGCCCCAAGTTGGAGCACAGGAAGTTCCGCACCAATATGGGGAAGCACTTTTTCCCAGAGAGTGTGACAGAGTCCTGGGACAGGCTGCCCAGGGGGGTGTGGAGTCTCCTTCTCTGGAGAGATTCCAGACCCATCTGGACACCTCCCTGTGCAACCTGTCCTAGGGACCCTGCTTTGGCAGGGGGGTGGGCCTGATGATCTCTGGAGCTCCCTTCCAACCCCCACGGTTCTGTGATTCTAAAGAAAAACACTCAATGAAATCCCGACCAGGTTCAGTGCAGAATAACACACTTCTCATCACAAGGCAGCCTTCAGAAGAGGGTTGAGGTAAACAGGAACCAGTATTGAGTTTTAAAGCCTTAAAAGCACTCAAGCTTTTGGAAGCACACAGCTGCTCCTTGTCTTTGGAGCGTGGAACTGCTTGGCCCCGTGGCACTCAAAGCTTAGTTCAAGTGCATTCACATGAAAGATTTAGACAAGAACCCAGAAATTAGAGGTGGGGGGGAACCCCAAAGTATCCATCAGAGAGCACTACACAGGACCCTGTGCTTTCAAATCAGAAGAAAGCATTGTAACTTTTAGCTTCTAGATAGACCTAAAAGTGGTAAGGTAGCCTCCCCAGTAATGTTTAACTATTTCTTCAATCCTTCCTCCAATGTGTCAGAAAAGTCACTGGGCCAAGTGACAGCGAAGCAGAACTCAGATATGACATGGCTGTTGCAGAGAAAATAAATTTCTGCATCTGAGCTTTCTTGTTTCCACAAAAAGAAAACCAACAAGATTCCCATGCCTGAACCTCCCACTTTTATTTTTGCGGAAGTAGGAAGAGCGAGGAAATCAGAAGAGGCTCTATTTAAAGTTGACATGGGTAAGTGTAAGATAGAGACAGACAGACTTGGCCTCGGAGGATCCCAGGGGCCAAACAGCACTTAAGAGTAACAAAGGAACCATAGGGACAGAACAGTTGTATCACTACTGATCAGGGGCAGCCTCCCATGCAGAACATCTCTGATACCTGAGCAGAGGTAACAACTGCAATGCTAATCTTCAAACAGAGGTCCACGTGAAAGCCAGGGAATTACAAGTCCAGAAGCCTGGCACCTACACTGGATTAATTAGTAGACTTGATAACAAGAGATTGCATTAACAGATAAAAGATGTGATCTTTTGGGTAAGGGTCAACATGACTTCTATGAGAGGAGGTCCTGTGACACCCTTCAAAGAATCATAGAATGATCTGGGTTGGAAGGGACCCCATGGATCATAGAGCTCCAACCCCCCTGCCACAGGCAGGGCCACCAACCTCCAGGCCTGGATCTACACAAGGTTGCCCAGGGCCCCATCCAACCTGGCCTTGAACACTTCCAGGGACGGGGCATCCACCGCCTCTCTGGGCAGCCTGTTCAGCACCTCACCACTCTCTCTGTAAAAAACTTCCCCCTAATATCTAATCTAAACCTTCCTTCCTTTAGCTTTAATCCAGTCCCCTTGTCCTGCCATTATCTGCTGTTTTTAAAAAGTTGATTCCCCTCCTGTTTCTCTGCTCCCTTCAGGGGCTGGCAGGCTGCAATGAGGTCCCCCTGCAGCCTTCTCGTCTCCAGGCTGAACAAGCCCAGCTCCCTCAGCCTCTCTTCATAGGGGAGGTGCTCCAGCCCTCTAATCATCTTCGTGGCTCCTCTGATCCCTCTCCAACAGTTCCACATCTTTCTTGTATTGGGGGCCCCAGATCTGGACACAGGACTCCAGCTGGGGCCTCAGGAGGGCAGAGCAGAGAGGGACAATCCCCTCCCTGTCCCTGCTGCCACCCCTCTTCTGATGGAGCCCAGGATCCCATTGGCGTTCCGAGCTGCAAGAGCACACTGCTGGCTCATGTTCAGTTTCTCATCCACAATGACACCCAGGCCCTTCTCAGCAGGGCTGCTCTCCAGGAGCTCTTCTCCCAGTCTGTATCTATGTCTGGGATTCTTCCAGCCCAAGTGCAACACCTTACACTGGGCAGTGTTGAACCTCATTAGGTTCCCCCGGGCCCACCTTTCCAGCCTGTCAAGATCCCTCTGGATGGCTTCCTGTCCTTCTAGTGTGTCAACCACACCACTCAGCTTGGTGTCATCCGCAAACTTGCTGAGGGTGCACTCAATTCCAAGACTACCCTTCTTGGTAGTCTTCAGAGAAGTCAGTGATCTCGTTTCAAAGCTCTTGATTCCATTCTTCAGAACGTGTGTTTAAGGATGTAACTAGTTATGAGACAGAGAGATGTTCTGCAGGTGGCATGAGAAAAGAAGATACAGATAGGCTATTCTGTCAGCTATAAAACCTGTTGGAAAGAAGCTATTCAAAGAAACAAAAAAAGGAAGGACTTGGCTTTTCACCACCAGATACTAAGCCTGCAAACTCCCTGGCAAGGCAGGGCTGTTGATAAAAAGGTTACATTTGTTCAAGATAACTGAATGGAAGAAAAAGCTGTCAAGCATTAGTAAAGAGACAGAAGTCAAGATCAGAGAAGCCCTGGTGCTGAAAGTGTTTGGGAGCTGTAAAAGTATTAGAAGGAAATGTCATATATGCTCATGCTGATGTTTCCAATCGTGGCCACAAGCAGGCACTGAGAATAATATTGGGCTAGATGGACCTTGGTCTGAGCTAGGTTGGCCATTCTTATGTGCACATGTTCTTCTGTGTGAAGAAGAATGAAAACACTTAAAGGAAGCCTTGGAAAGGAGTTCTTCCATCACAACATAGTGATTAAAAAAAAAAAAAAAAGAAACGTAACCAAGTGCCCAGAAGAGAGGGAAAAGATAAAGCAAGGACCTATTTAAAACACCCATCTGAAAGGCAAGCCACTGGAAAAGAATCTGCCTCCTGCTTTGATAGTCAGGATACAGTTTAAGCAAAGGTTTCGAGCTGATATTCTAATTGACCAATTAGCTCTTGCATGCAAAAGGGATTCTCTTGCATTTATCCATATCCAGCAGGGCAGAAATCCAAAGCTTTCTGCTGTGGATTTGCTCTTCCAATTCATTAGGATTAATTTCTTCACCACCCACACCATTCTCTGAACCTTCTCCTCCCCTCCCTGCCCCACCGCCACCTGTCAGAGTTGTAGAGATGATCAGTGCTTCTTAAAAGCAGCACAGAGCATCTTTATCCATCTATTTACAG
>VZTU01015901.1:26051-44071 GCA_013400835.1 Zapornia atra
CCCCCTTTGCTAGACAAGTTCTTTCCAAAAGCCTGCAGTCTGCCAAGCTGTCCCCAGAGCGCATACACACATGCAGCATTTACCCAACATCACCTCCTGGAACCCTAGCACATAAGGTAATTTTGCTTCTAGCACCCCAAAATCCTAGGTAGCATTTTATTTTTACAAGTCCCATGTAAAACACATGAAGATTTTTCAAAGCTATTGGCCATGAAATTAAATGATAACCACTGTAAACTGTCCAGGCCCAGAGCAATCAGGTTTTTATTTCTAAATCAAAGGCTAAATTGTGGTAGATACACATGCATGCAAACCTGTTGTTGCAAACCAGGCAGACCTAGGACTGACTGTTCCTCCTTATCTCTCCCTATCTCAGCCCAAGACTCGTGCAGAGTCATGGGAAACAAGGGGAGCATTAATCTTTCATATTCTGGCTTGTGTACTCCTGTTTACTAAGGGACATCTTCTCAGAAAGCCTACTGAATTATCTTGCCAGAGCTGCTCTGTAAATTAATTGGTTTGGGAAGAACCATCTCTGATCCTGTTGGCATCACAGCACATGAAACCCTAGGAGCTTTCTTTCAAACTGAAAGCCACCATAGCACAGAAAACCTGCATTTCCACCTTGAAAAGAGTGAGTGCTGGAAGAGTGCTTCTGACCCATGGTTCCCTCCTAGCTATCTGAACTCCATCAAAGGGGAGCATGGGTGAAGTGGGCAGCCTCAATAATATGCTTTGCTTTGAAACATCTATCACAATCCTTAAAAAGAAACCAGAGCATTTTCAGCAGCCACAGCTGGGGAAAAGAACAGCCTTACAAACATAATTGCACATCAAAACCCAAGAGACAGCACAGCAAGAAGGTACCTAACCACAAAATACTCCATATTGGAAGGAATAAGGATCGAGCCCAATCCCTGCTCCTCACAGGTCTACCTAAAAATAAATTATATGACTAAGAGTAGCATCGAGATGCTCCTTGAACTCAGACAGGCTCTGTGCCACGACCGCTTCCCCAGGCGGCCTGTTCCAGTGTCTGACCACCCTCCCAGCAAAGAGCCTTTTCCTAACATCCAAGCCAAACTTCCCCCTAAGCAGCTTCATTCCGTTCCCTCATGTCCCAGAATCAGAGAAGCCAGCCTCTCTACATGCCACTGCTTCAGCTGTGGAGTGGGAATAGCACCCTCCTCCTTCTCCAGAAAAACACTGGAAAGTGCACCAGCCAAGCCTGGGAAAGGCTCACGTGCTGGGGTGGGGAGGGCAAAGCACATCACTTGGGCACCAGGCCATTCCAGCACCTGCAACAGCAACACAACACAGAGATACTCACGTTTGCTTTGAACTAGCAGGTGCCATCAGAATACTCTGGAATACAGAACTGCTCACTGTGAGCTAATACATCCTGGAAAGAAGCCTGGCACTCAGCCCCTCACACTGCATTATTTCCTCCCCTCCCCTCCCCTCCTCTCCCTCCCCATTTCTGCCTCCTCAACCCCTCAACCAATATCCACCACACTGCAATATGCATTTCTGCAATGTTCACACTATCATCTCAGGCTGCTTGGGCTTTCCTGACAGAATTAAATGAATAGCAAATCAAGTACTATCTTTTCTTCCCCCTTACTTCACTCTCCCCTTGCTTTTGTGCATGCTGAAGTCAGTAACTTCCTCTGAGTCAGAGGATCACAAAGGCAACTGCTTTCTCCTAGAAAACCTGGATACTAATGACAGAAATAGCAGCTGCCTCTAAATACTTCATCTGCTCTATGAGGTCAAAGGGCAGTAAAAGCCTAGGCCAGGAGCAGGTGTGGGGGCCAGCTGAATGCAGAACCTCCCCACCCTCCCCCAGGGAGGCTCTGAGGAGGAATGGAAGGGAATGGGACCGCTGCTTCCTGATTGACAGGAAGGGTGGGGTCAGCCAAGGAAGTGGTTCAGATGCCAAGAAGTGGTTTACAGAATCACAAGGTTGGAAAAGACCTTTAATATCATCAAGTCCAACTGTTCCTGTCCTGTGCTAAGCCATATCCCTAAGTACCTCATCTACCCGTCTGTTAAACATACCCAGGGATGGTGACTCAACCCCCTCCCTGGGCAGCCTGTTCCAGGCCCTGACAACTCTTTCAGGGAAGAACTTTCTCCTAACATCTCATCTGACCCTGCCCTGGGGCAGCTTTGTGCCATTTCCCCTTGTCCTGTCTCCTGTCACCTGGCTGAAGAGACCATCTCCCACCTCTCTACACCCTCCTTTCAGGTAGTTGTAGGTGGTGATGAGGTCTCCCCTCAGCCTCCTCTTCTCCAGGCTGAACACCCCCAGCTCCCTCAGCTGTTCCTCTGTCGATTTTCCCTCCAGCCCCTTCCCCAGCCTGGTTGCCCTGCTCTGGACTCTCTCCAGGACCTCAATGGCCTTCTTATGGTGAAGAGCCCAGAACTGGCCCCAGCACTTGAGATGTGGCCTCACCAATGCTGAGTACAGGGGCACAATCAGACCTACTGGCCACACTATTCAGTTTGTAACCTCCCAAACATCCCCAAAACATGCCCTCCCACCCCGACAAGAACATTCTTTCCATTCTTACAGGTGAGACAACCCAAGGCAAAGAGACTGAAGTGACTTGCTAGGAGTGTGACAGAGGTGGGAGCTCAGACTAAAGCTTTGGTATTTCTGTTTTTCAACATCCAGTGCTTCACTGGAAATGAAAGTTTGGTTGTTCTCGGCTAGGGTCCAAGGACATGCTTTGTTGGCAGCATTACATGATCTATTTAGAGCTTTTTGATTCCCACATGTTCAAAGCACTTGTACTGTTCACAAAACACTGTGGTGTCATTGAACACAATGTTATGTTTGAACTGAAAGGAAGAAAAAAATCTCCATGTAATCTACATGTAATCTACATCTACAAAATCTACATTTACTGCATGTAAATAAGACTTGGTCTCCTACAATCACGCTATCTTAGCAGAGAATGAAGCAAGAATGAGCTTGACCCTAGCTGTGCTAATTAGTGATGATCTAGCAACAATTCACTGAGACAAAAAGCATCCTGCCAGATCCACTGGCATTTCTTTAATTCTGCACGAAGGCATCCTGGGATAGAAGGAAGGGTGGAGGATCTAACATCTTAGGAACACTAAAGAGCAGTTTGAGTCATGTGTATAACCCTGTTTTGGATGGGTTCACTTACCTGCATCACCCAAGACTTCCCACAGTAGGATTTTAAACAGTGGCAGGGAAGTATAACATTGCCCCCAGTTGTCAGCTTCAGCAACTTATTGTAAACATACACTTGCTGGAGAGATCCTTTGAGTACTCCAAAAAACTTTTGCAAAGGGAACAGAGCCTGACAGTATTTACAGGGCCACTAGGTTGGAAGAGACCTTTGAGATCATCAACTCCAACCATACCTGTCCTCTATAAAACCATATCCCTAAGTACCTCATCTACCCGTCTGTTAAACACACCCAGAGAAGGTGACTCAACCCCCTCCCTGGGCAGCCTGTTCCAGGCCCTGACAACTCTTTCAGGGAAGAACTTTCTCCTAACATCTCATCTGACCCTGCCCTGGGGCAGCTTCATGCCATTTTCCCCTTGTCCTGTCTCCTGTCCCCTGGCTGAAGAGACCATCACCCACCTCTCTACACCCTCCCTTCAGGTAGTTGTAGGTGGTGATAAGGTCTCCCCTCAGCCTCCTCTTCTCCAGGCTGAACACCCCCAGCTCCCTCAGCTGTTTCTCTTTCGATTTTCTCTCCAGCTCCTTCCCCAGCCTGGTTGCCCTTCTCTGGACACATTCCAGGACCTTGATGTCCTTCTTGTAGTGAGGAGCCCAGAACTGAACACAGTATTTGAGATGTGAGTGAGAGAGACTTGCAGGCTTCGCAAGATAGTTTTGTCATGGCATCTTGTGCCACTCAGCTAAGAGACTTCAGGACCTTTTTATTTGGATGATTCTGAGAGCATGACATTATTTAAAATGCTGCTTCTGCAGGCAAGCAGAAGGGAACCAATTTATTCCTTGTATAAACTGCCCTACAGATGAGTGGAAAGTAGCCAGGATTTGAGAGATCTACTTCAATGTGTGTTAGCAAAACTGAAGCAGAAATAAAGGGCTAATACTATTCCATTGCCACTAGAACAGTCCCAGCTAGAAGGAGCTGGGGGTCGGGTTCTCATGTCTGAATACTCCCAACAGTAGTAAATGCCTTGATATGAGCTGAGTGATTTTCTTCTTCTTTCGTGCCTACTTCCCAGTTTGTCTCTGCTCAATCTGTCTTTTTTAGACAACCCTACCACCTGAATACAAGCCCCAGAGCCCCACACAAGCTCACGTCTCAGTGTTTCTAGAACAATGTTCAGAAGCAGGACCCCAAAACCAGACACAACAGCCAAGAGCCACAGTAAATTAGTTGCATCCCCCAGGTTTTAGGAGCCCCTCAGGCTTTAAGAGGACCCCAGGTACCTTTCAGGGGAGCTAAATACCTATTTTTCCCAGTAGTTACTCATAGTGGGCAATATACCTGTACTGCAGCAGCATTACAGTTCTAAACACACCCAATGGCACAGCACTAGTACTGTTGCAGGATCCATGACACAAGTTTAACTTTCTATTGTGGTTTCCCAATTTGCCCATGTATTGCCCCTGCTAGCACCAGGTCATCTGGTGTGGAGCTCAGATGAGATAGCTACAACTTCTGGGTGCTTAAGTTCTTTGACAGAACAATCAACTTTAGAAATAATGAGTGGCAGGGCACTAAAACCCTTATGACTTGAGTGATAAACCAGTTCTCCATGCTTCATGGGCAGTTCAGGTGCTTGACATAAGGGATATCACGACGATTAATAATTAATTTGCTGTAGGCACTGAGACCCCAAGGACAGATGCCTCCCATCTGCAAGCTCTAGGAGCTGAGGCTGCACTTTGCAGGAGGGAGGAAGGGAGGTGGTAGGGCAAGAAGGTGACAAGGCTGGTGTGCCCCTCGAAATCAGGAGCCCTTTAGTGCTGATTTGCCAACACAGAAGGTTGTGTTATTCTGCACTTCTCCAGGTGCCTTTCACAAGCCCAGTCACTGGGGGGCCAGAGCAGCAATGATCCCTGCCAATTCCTGGTGACAGCTCACCTAAATGACATGCATCGTTAGAAGCTACAGTCATGTGTTCAATAGGCTTTAACATCAACTTTAATGAGACACCTCTGAGACCTCAAGAGAGGTAACCAGCATTTGGAAACATGCTTCAAAGTACTGTGGGTCTGAGACGTTGAATTCAAGTTCAGAGGTACCACGTACAGGATTCTTAAGCACCTGATGTGTTAGAGACTATAAAATTGTTCTTTACAGTAACTTTAAAAGCTCTGTCTGCATTTTTTTTTTCTTTTTTTTTTTGATCCAGCAACAGCTTTAACTGTCTCAAGATGATCCAAAACAGCAGCTGCAACAGGCACATCTCAAACTAATTACACATCACAAAGGGAACCCGTGCAGCATTTCAATAACATGCCGGATTACAAACAGCTTAAAAAGCCGCAGATGGACGTGTGAGCCTCCTGGCATCACATTACTGCAGAGGTGGATTTGGAAGACAGGATGTCACTTTTAGTCTGGCTTGCCTCCTGCTTCCTTGCCTTTCTCTCAGTAGAGTGTATTTTAAAGAGTGTTGAAGAAGTTCAAGTTCTGGTTGGTCCTGGGGGATTGAAGACTGTGAAAGGGAGAAGTATAAGGAGTCTCACCTTCCCCACCCTCTTTTTCTCTTGCCTCTCGGTGCAGCCCTCCCACTAGTTTTGGGAGTGTTCCCTCCCATTAGTTCTGCCTGAATACAAGGGACAGAAGAGTATGCTCAGCAGTCAGGGGGATGTGTGACCAATCCAATTAATAGGGTGCTGGGATGACTGCCTTTCTGTCCTCCCTTGCCCCCCCAAGGGGTGTCCTGCCTGCTCGCCTGGCTTACTGAGGCCTCTGGCTACCATGATGCAGAACATCTCCTGCCAGCAGCGCTCTGCCCAAGGGATGAGACAGAATCTGGCCCAGACAATAAAGCCAAGTGAAATTTGCATGGATCTACATGGTTTGCATTTGTGTATGCTTCCAGATCAGCAGAAATCACAGCTCCCTTTTGTTTATATTATGAGACCCATAGGGAAAAAAAGGATTTGGAGTACTTCCTTTCTTCTGGCCTGAAGGACACCTGAGCTTGAAAGGGACCCCTTTAGTTTGCCCCTCTCTCTGATTTGCTTCTTCTTGGCTTACACTGGAATTAATCTGTTCTGTTTTGGTTCAGTACAAGCCATCCCTCAATTCACTGGTCCCCAATATTCTCACAGGAGCAAGCACAAGAGGCGCAGTGCTCCGGCAGCAGAAAACAGAAGAGGTCTATCCCACATCCCAAAGAACTGCCAAAGAGAAGATAGCCAGCTGTCTTGGATAACGAGCAGCCATAAAAATTAGAATGAACGAGGGCACAGCAAATGGCACTGCAATCAAGAACAATGAATGTTAGAACTGGAGACAGATGGTGGGTGGATTTCAGCTCAGGACATGCATTTTTAGTTCTGGCCTTCACAGAGTTGGAAACCTCCAGCACTGCCTTTCCACAATGCCTCCATCATAGGGTTAATCTAAAGATGCGCTAGCCTGTGTATTCTTACTGCTGGGGCAGACTCAGAAAAAAGGCTGCACAAGTAACTCACTCTCCAGGTTAGGTAGCTAGTTAAAGAGGATAGGGCAGAAGAGATCCTCTTGGGCAGTAAAGCCTGAGATCTGTATAAAAATGCCCTGAATAGAAGCAAAGCAATAGGAGGAGGGAAGAGCAAGGTTGGCCTCCTCTTACCAGGAGGAGCAAGTTCTTTCTGCTTGTACCTGATAACCAGGAGTACAGACACATGTCCAAGAGAGTACAGACCAACTTTCTAACCACCTCAGCCTGCCAGAGGTGATCTGGGTCTCCACCTGCCCCTGAGGGAAGAGGCCTAGTCACCCTCTCATCATGTACCTGGAGTCAGACCTTCTCAGTTATTTGTAGTGAAGCAGTTTTCTTTCTAATAAAGAAGATTCCTTTCATACAAAAGACATGTTCAGTGGGCCAGAGAAGATGTGTAAGTAACGCTATTGCCTGGCTCTAGCCTGGACCCCCTCCAGGAACAGCTAGGATCCACTGGAAACAGCCACTCTTCTGCTAGGTGAGTATTACAAACACAAACTGAATCTTTTGACACACGAGACCCAGAACAACCAAATTCAGAGTTTCCTGCTGTCTGCTTCTATGGCAGACCTGCATGTGTTCAAGCCCCTCTGAGGTTTTACCCAGGTCTCTGTCACTCCAGATCTATCAGCATACTAGAGTGGTAGAAGTCAAATGCAAAACTACTACTGATTCTTCCCCAACACGTAAGTTGCACTCATGTCACAACCTCTGGGCATGTCATGCCATCTCAAATGCCCTAAAATATTCAAGACATCTCTACAAAGTTGATAGCTATGAAACAGGATCCATGAAGGGGGATACTTGGACCTTTCCTGAGAGGAAGCCTGAGGTCAGACAATACCCTAAAATGGCCCTTGATGTCTGTGGTTAGGCAGCTGAACAGAGCATTTAATTTCTTAGATAAGTGATTTGCTAAGAATGCACCTCAGCCCTGCCCGGAAGTACCTACAACCCAGGTCTCTTCTTACTCAGTTAGATGCAGCCTGCTGAGGCCCTTGCCCTGTCGGGGAAGACAGCAGGCCTGCCGGCGGCCTAGCTCTCTTCTCCCATGATTTAGGCCCTGACAATATTCTTCTGTTCCCATGAGAAAGCAGAAGTTACTCATGCTGACAGGATCCTAATAATCACATTCTCAAAACACAGCGGCCTTGTTGATAGGGGTACAGGCTACCCTAAACCAAGAAGCAGTTGTGGGAAGGTATTTGGGAGTAACGGAACATGTTAGGAACCAACCATTACAAGAGGTTCAAACCAGCAGGTGTGCAGATACTTTTAGGCATTAAAGGTAAACTAACAATATTTAGCTCTAAGATAGGTTTATCAGAACTCGTTATAATCACTAACCAATCAATACGGTGTGAACAGTGTGTGTAACCAATTAGCAGTTGTTTAGCTTGCCACGTTTGCAGTACTGAAGGTATAGACTCTGTGTGATTTCACCTCATAAAATGGCTTCACCTAAAATTCATATCGAATTGCGTGTCGCTCTCTGCTGGTCGCCACATTGCCCCAAGTACTGCCCAAGCATGCTGGTTAATGGCAGAGGTCGTGACTTATCAGATTAGTCCCATGCTTAACATCTTGGTCCTCTCTTTCTATCACTTCTCACATTCATCAGGAGCTGGGGGAAATGACAAATACAGGGCAATTATTAAATCACCTGCTCCACGTAGTCCCAAACAGAGCAAGACACACAGAGGAGCCAAGAACAGATGTCTAGAAGAACATCATGTACCTAGGGAAAGCTAACCTATGGCAAAGCCTATAAATCACTCTAGAAAACAACACTGGGCTCCTTGTGCATGCACTCTAAACCCCGAGGTAGCAAGCAGCATCTAGGAAGGTTTTTTTCTTGCATGATTATTCAGTATAAATCAATCACTAGCAGAAGATACTGAAGGGAATACCAAAAGGGTTGATAGTTCCTTGTGGGTTTAAGTAAAGACTGCATGGAAAGCACTATAACAGATCCACTGTTGATGGTTCAGCAAACCTTGTTATCAACAGGGGTTGTGCCGCCCCATGTCCTCCATCTCCCAGACATGTGAATCTATCAGTAGTCACATGGAATTCAACCTGTGTGTGACCCACATGATGAAAGCATTTACTAAACAGACTGAAATGCTTTCAGCATTTCTAGCATCTGACACTTGCTTCTACAGATAAGTGTTTCTACCTACTAGAAATGATTTGTAACCTCTAGCATTTCTTCTTGCCTTTTCTTTGCTTCTCCAGATACCTTCAGATTCATTGCTGAAAAACTAAGTTTTCAATTAAAACTATTTTCGACTCCTAGGACATAGCCTCATATTTTGCTCTGAGATGAGAAGTCTCACAGATTCATGTGCTGATTAGATAAAGCTCTGAAGTAAGGAGATACCTACTTCCACTCTGCTAGATCTTTCATACTCAAGATCATCCACCATTTAACTAGAATAATATCAAACTTTTTTTTTCTTTCCTAACAGTTTGAATCCATTTGCTAGAGAAAGAATCATCAGACTCATGAATTTTGCTTCTTTTCTTCCCCAGCAGGAATGTAGATTTTATGTATTGATTGTTCTCTGCTTCCCTCCCCAGCTTCAGCTACATCATCTTGGCATAATGACAGGAACAAGGGAGAAACAGAGAATTAGAATAAGGGCAACCCAGGTCACCAACATAGCTTTCAGCTAGGACACCCATTTAAATTCAGTCCATTGCACTAATGCACAACTATATACCTGCCCATCACCACACTTAGAAATGGATCTGACAGCTGTTCCAACTTAGCAGCTCTGTTTCCATCACTAGTGCTCAGCACTCCACAGCAGAAGCTCCCACCGCATGCATAACTGGTCCCCATGGGCTGCCTGAGTAGGAAGCTGGATGACCAGCTGAGCCATGATGACACCAGAGCAGCTCAAACTATCAGCCAGGGAGGAGGTACAAAAGGCAGAAGACTCTGCACTGCTACCACCAGCATAAATTTATTTGGAAGGAGAGTGACAGTCTCCAGTACTATCAACACATCAGCTGTCATCAATACGAAGAGAGTTTTATTTGGATTTGGTTTTTGTTTGTTTGTTTGTTTTAAAAAATAGCCAAGTGACATTAGGAACCTTGACAGCCTAACGAGCCAGAGGCTAAATCTTGCTGACAGAAGTGTCATGTTTTAAAAGGAATCTGCTTTGCTGTTTGGGGAAACCCCTAAAAGCAGCAGAGAAAATTCACTGGCAATCAGCTTCCATATGGTTTCAAGAAAAAGCAATAATTTCATTCAGAGTTGCTCAGAAACAGGCCAGGGGACTGTGACTTTTCCTGCAGATAGAGTTAAGGGACAACTGCCAGTAGCAGCAAAAGTTTTCTGTATCATGAGGCTGGAGCTGACCTCACCTTGAGCCCCTGAGCTTACATCTGAAATCCTGCCCATTGGCACCCTGTCTCCACAAGTGTTCAGGCTGCCTTGAAATGAGTCCCTTAGAGACACTGAGTCAGGTTGTGATCTGCAGGAACTGACTCAAAAGCACTGATGAGGGAACTGGGTTAGTGACCTTTGAAGCTTTGCTCCAGAAGCAGAGTTGACACAATTTTGACAGTGTGTTAGCTTTCCTAGGTTCTCCTCATAAGTTTTTCTTCTATTTGTTGATGTAAAAGGAGAGCACGTTGTGGAGCAGTGTTACTAGAGCATGCAGGACTAGGAGATGCAAGAACTCCTGCATTGCCCTGGGTGAGCCAGGTCAAATCAGTCTGCCAGAGCACTGGTTCAATGAGCTTGCTGATGGGATGGATCCTGTAGCTAGATATAAAAACACTCTGTGTACAGGCATGAGACAGCTCTTAGAACATCTCATGCATAAGCACAGAGTAGCCAGCTAAAGAACTGCAGTGCTGGAGAAGATCAGCAGCAACATGGACAGGTACCCAGCTCGTCACCCTGACAACATCAAAACACACTGTTCCCCTGATGGATAACACATCTCCAGGCTGTTGCTAAGACAACAAAGATTCATTTATTATGCATAAATGGGCACACTTCACTGCTGGACTTATTAACCCAGGCCATGCCACTTAGTCTTTAGCTTCTTAATTGGTTTAGATCAGATGTTACATTTGGATTCCTTCTTCTTGAAGGAATGGACCCAGCCACAGCTCAGTGTATTAGTTTTTTCATCTTTTCTTCCTCCAATTGATTTCCTCTCTCCAAAAACACAAGAGAGAATAGATGTCTAGTTGCATTTCATCATTTTGTCACTTGAAAACAAAGTGCTTGAAACAGGCACTGACTCCAACACAGTGCTCTGCATCACAAAATTGTTTCCCTTTTCCCTCTGCTCCTCAGCTCAAGCAGGGAGAGGCAACAGTCCCATTCAATGACTAGCCTGCCTGAGGTCAGCCTGCTGTCACTCAAATTAAATTGATGTAGTCTATGAGGAAAAGAGAAGCAGAAGCAAAGCCTAGCCTTCCTTTCCTGCACACACTGCCAGACTGCTCAGCCTGATTTATTTGAAACACCCTAATGTCCTGCTATCATATTTGCCACAACACCTTTTATTTTAATTATTTTATTATTTTTAATCCTGAGCACTGCAGTGGGAAACGCTGCCTCTGAGAGTGGATGGCCCTCATATTTTGGACTCAGGACACTGCTGACATCCAGTGAGAGCAGCTTTCTCATTCATCATCCAAAGATTACCTTTCGAGGTCCCTTCCAACTCCTAATGTTCTGTGATTCTGTGATTCACAGCAGTGGTCTGTCTGGTCCCTTTGGCCAAGAGTCTTCCCAGAGAGTTTTTGGGCCCATAATAACACATATTGTATTATGATATAATAACAATAAATATAATAATAACAAGTATCATAGTATGACATTACTGTTGCAGACTTTGCAGTGGGACCATTACTACACCTGACTGGTTGTAAGCCTCAGACCTATTCTGCAGCACAAGCATAGCTTAGCAGTCAAAACTCAGTCCTGCAAAGAAACCAAGGAATGCCAATTAAAAGCTCCAGTAAGGTACTGAGAACAAGCACCTGAGATCCACCCAATCCCTCACACTACCTCCTGTAACTCAACCACTCTTAGGAACAGAGACAGGTTAGCACTTATGGGGGACATGTTGTAGCACTGTGGAGAAACCCACTACTAGACACCAGGCACCTGTTCTGTGCCTGATATGGTTTGAAGGCAGCAGAACAAGGTTCTGGGTAAATGAAGAGTCAGTAAAATCCCAAGACCAAAATCTTCCCTTTTCCATTCAGCAAGGACCTGGGCTCAATGATCCTTATGGGTCCCTTCACACTCACTATATTCCATGATTCTGTGACCTGACCTCACCCCCACAACAAGCCTGTGAAGAAAATAAGAGACCCTGGATCTTTCTTACTTAGGGCTTATTCACAGGAGAGTGAATTCTTATGAGCTTTAAGAGTGGCCACAGAATAAATAAGATGAGATGCAAGTCCTTCCAAGATCATGGTAAACTTTTCAGTGAACAGTGTGTTTTAGAGAACTGAAATGATTCAGATTTGGCAAACAGTTTTGGCCAGAGATGACTGGCAAATATTTTAAGGAAGAGTCAAAACATTTAATTTAATGTGTTTTTAAAAGTGGTGATTTTGTTTCAGAACAACTTTATATAAATATATATTAGGAGTTGCAGAATTTAATTGAAAATCTCCCAAAGGCACTATTTCACATTTTGCTCTTCATGTGTTAAGTACATTCAGTTTGGCCAATACATGAAGGAGGAAAAAGAAAGAAGAAATACTAGTGACTATCATCACTTAACCTTTCAGGGCCACAAGTTCCTCTAAGGATTTAGAGCATCTCTTCAGTTCTTTGCAGCAAGAAACTCCACAGCTATCAACCTACTGGATGAAAAAGTCCCCTTGCTTTCCAAGTGGCTTCTTGGAATACCAAAAAAGAGTCAGGTGATGCTGCACTTCTCCACACACAGCAGCTCACAAACAACTAACAAGTAGTGCAGAGGTGGGACCACCACCTGCAACAGAATTTCTCACTCTTCTAAGTGAGCTGAGAGCATCTGAGACCTCTACTAGCAGTAACCACAACCATGCTGATATTTTTCTGAGTAACTAGACTTACTCTTTCCTCCAGAGAGATAATAAAATGTTCCATGATCTAGTCAGTGCTTAAAACAATCACATCACAGAACAAAGTGCTCTGCTCACAACCCCGTTGCTGCTTCCAAAATAGACTCAAAGGTTCCTTACGTACTGAAGCTAGAGGTACAAAGCACCTCTACTCCTTCACTCCCAAATCATTTAATTATAGAGTCTTAATCTCTCTTTTCCACTTGCATAGGAAGCCAAAAAGGGATGCTAGGGTGGCAAGTCTGTGCTGGTGTTCAATGGTACACACAGGTCATGACCTCCAAATCCCAGGCAAGCAATGGATGTTAAAGCAAAATGATGAAAATGACAGAGCTGAGAAGGGCAAAATGCAAAGCATCTTCCACCTCCATGACAGCATTTTGTATCACAGAAGTTGGCTTAAAGCATCAAAGCTTTACGTGGCCATACAGACCCTCTAGCCTTATGGCTTTCCTCACAGAGTGCTTACTTGTCCTCTTCACACAGGGATTCTCTCACAGTCTTTTTCTCAGAGCACATAAACAAAACCCAACTCTCACCCTGTCTCAGAGCCTGCTGCAGAGTCCCACACACAGGTTCCCACACCACAACTGCTTGTCCAAAAATCCTACCTCCTTCCCTTCTGGGACTGACAGAAAAGCCGGAATATTTCTTGCAATTTCTTCTCCTTGACCTAGCACCCTCCTGACAGCACACAGTGCCTAGGCCAGCTCTGTGAAGAAGCAACTGAAAGGTGACAGACATTCATAGAGCCAGATGGAAACAACATCATCAGAGCTCTTCTCCCCATGCATCTTCTGATCAGCCTCTACCGGGAGACCACAAGCATGATCAATGTTTCTTGGTACTAACATCTGAAACTCTTCTTCTCTCTCACAGAGGAAAATAAGCTCATTAAAATCCCCTGTGGCTTGTAACACATACCACCTTCCTCCTTCTCTCTCTCCCCAGAATTGCTGCTTTCTGTGCAGGTGCAGCCTCCTGGGATGCTCAGTTCCAACGCACCAATTAAAATCAGGAGTGAGATTCATGTTCCTGGAACTCTTAGAAACTACACACATGACTAAGCTTTACATCCTCAGCCCCAAATGCCACTCCTACTTCCAAACAGGCTGCCTGCCATAATATCACAAACACAAGCCAGGGGCCTTTATCCCAACTGTGGAGTTAAGAATGCTTTTGTGTTTGATTTTCTGTCAGGTCCACTTGGATGATCCACTCAGTGGTATGATGGAGAAATCAAATCAATGACATCATCACCCACTGATCAGTGAAGCAAGAGAGATGCCAGTCAGTCACCCGTGGGGCTACCCTTAGCCATCAGTCGTTAGCCTTCAGCCATTTAGCTGGCAAATGATATAAATTATATGAAGACCTGGAAGAATATGGGAGGACCATTATAAAGAATTACATTTTGGCTACCTCTCTTCAGTTGAAAGTCAGGGGGTAAAATCTCAGAGCTAGTGCATCTACAGTTACCTGAATCTGATTCCCCTCTCTTTCACTCCAGAGAGGATGACAAGCAGTGTCCGTGGAGTGAATGGAGTAACAGCGGGACAAGGCTGAGAAGGAGACTCACCCCTCCCATCCAAACAGACCCTACATCATTGATCCCTGTCTCCCTGCTAACCAGGGCTCTCACTCTCCTCTGCAGCACATCTCAGGGCCTCATTTTCCCTGGCATAGAAAGTAAGCAAAAATACCAGTCAAAATAGATCAAAATGACAGGTTTGTACATTATCAGCTGCAGAGACAGTGGAAATTCAGGACAACCATATCTGTAATAAAAGAGGGACAGCAGTGATATGAATATCTTTGGGTTCAATTTAATAGCATGAATGTGCTATGCAATAAGCTGAAAATATTATGAGTCCCCAACCTGAAATTTTGCCAAACAAACTGTTTTTTTAGTGGAAGGAGTTTAGCTTCGTTGTTAAAGATTTAAACCTAGGCAATAACTGCTGTTACTCATCTGTTTTGTTTAAGTAGGCAACATTTATTAATGTACAGTGATTAAGTCAACTATTCCAAAGTAAGCCATAAAGCCTTAAAGTGATGAGGAAACCGGATGATATCCCAGCTGAAGAAAGTCAGCCCTGTGATCTAAGTAAGATCTGATCCACTATAAACAGCTTATTAAGCAGAATGGAGGGAAGAGAGCTTCAAGTTATGGAAGGGAGTTTGATTTTCCCTCTGAAGGTAAAGTGCTAACTGATTGATCAGAGCAAACCCTGTCATAGATTTTATAGGCCCAGTTATTTCATGCAGGTCTCCAGACAGCTGTGGGCTTAAGAGTAAGTCAATGTGTGAGCTGGATTCATATTGGGACAGAGATTCATCCATGATCAAACCCTGATCCATGTTGTTATCCTGTATCCACCTTAAATCAGTATCCTGCACATTCATTCTGTAAAATGGCCTGGTTGAGCAGCACATTTCTTGTGCTGTGTATGTTTTGCAAGTGTACAGGTGTGTACAAGCTTTTTAGCAACAGATAAAATGGCATAATCACCCTGTGTGCAAGGAAGTTGCTTTTGATGACTCGGAATACCCAAGTGATTCTTGCTCAGTTCTTTTACGCTGAAGAAAATAAGCCTACAAATAGATGTACCTGCTTCACCTATTTGTGCAAAATGCCTCATTAAATAGAAGCACTTTCTTTCCTAAACAAGCCTGGTGCATATCTCCAATGGGGAAAAGGCTGACTCTTTGAATACACAAGGCTATGCAGAGTGGGTATTTCATAGCTGTACAAAGCCCATAATTGAACTTCTGCCCTAGGGGTAAGCTTTCCTGCAGTGTAAGTGCTTCCAGATGCTATACAGGGGTCATGTTCCTTGTCAGGAAAGCAGAGCTTTATATCCAGTGAATTGTTATCCCCAGCTGTCTGTCTTTTTGTTTTTCATTGAGACTAGTTTTCCAACAGCCATTCAAGCCAATGTGCTCACTTCCCAGTTCCCCCGCAGTCCCCCCACGGTGGAACCAAGTGCAGATCTTGTATGGCTCCATTCCAAACCCCGTGGTGTTAAAATCACAGCAGCCATGGAAAAGCATGTCGCCTCAATAGACATAATGTAGGGCTAGAACTAGAGGTGACTTAGTGGTAGGCAAACATACTGTATGAAAATAGAATGGTTTCTATGCACAGAGCATTAAACTGTGGTTAACCCGTGGAGTTAGTACTCACCATCAAGGTTCTCATGGTCTGCTTAGCAGCAAAAATTACTCAGTCTGAATTAAAGGGCTGATCTCAATTCAGTTCACTGTGTCAGGACGTCCATCTCAAAACACAGTGACCATGAACAGCAAGTCCCTTCTCCCATAATTCCTTTTGGGTTTCATCTTTGGTGTCAATCACATAAAACAAAGGCAAAGAGCATGTCCATTCGGATCTCTTCAGCTCAGGAGCAAATTATTCACCAGTTTGGGACAGCTCAACACTGGGTGGGAGGCAGAAGTTCAGACCACAACCTGCTGCAGAGCAAACTAAAAAAGCTGCAAGGCAGGCAATGGGTATCATAAAAGGACAACACAACCCCTTTGCCTTCCTCAAAGCATTAATGAGAAACCCTTCTGTGTTCGTTTGCAATGTCAGTCCCTCGTTACCAAGCACTAGCTACCACCTGCTTGGGTTACCAGAAGAACAGTTTGGGGGAGTTCACAGTTGAGGCTGCCAAGAAACTGACCAAAGACCAAAGTCTAGATAAGCATTTTAGAACAACTTGCTCAATTTTACCAATAATAGCCCTGGAAGAGGCAGCTTCAAGCCACTGTAGGTGTGCTATTCAGACCATCCTTCAATATAGATACAGTCCTACCTACATAGCCCTTACCACTCCCCCTTCCCTCAAAAAAACAGCTCAGCTTTTCTAGTCAACGAAAAATCACCTCATCTTTGTAATAAGAAGAGGATTGACATTTACAGCAACCCACTCCAAATCTCTTCGGTGTCTCTTCTCTGGGTTCCCCCAACAGGGAAACCCACACTGTTCTGTGGGCTTCCTGTTGAAAGTTGTCACTGCCTGATGATAAAAAGCAAGTGTCTGCCATAATCTTAACGGTCTGGGGAGAGATATTTAGAGCTCAGTCAACACCTGGGCCTCATACAGTTATATTTTCCCCAGTAAAATTCACTAAATGTTTGGAAGACCTGAAAACTTGGGGGTTTTTTTAATCTTTAGTTCATAAATAAAGCAATGAAGGGGAAGTACATCATCATCAAAACGTCCCTTATCTGAAGATGCCTCTCCTAAGCATGTGTCCAAGGACTGGAAAGCAAACAGGTTGTGCCAAACTCCCTTTTGGGAGTTTGTGCCATGGCTAAGATTTGGATCTTCTGAATTGTTAGCACAGAAAATTACCACTCTCATTCCTTCTGTCAAGAGGAGGGCAAAGGAGGCCACTTGCTACACCGTGAACTTTCAGGAAACGTTGTTGAACAGCGTGTCCCTGTGCTGAAACTTCACCAGTTCAGACAATTAACCTTCAGAGAAAATTATTAACTACAGTCATGCATATGAGGGACTGATCCAGATTATTAGCCTAGAAACTCTGTGCTTACTGCAATTCTACAGTTGTTTTTCCTCCCTGGATGAAACCCTGACCCCCTCCCCACAGCCTGGCAGTGCTCACTTGCTCGCTCAAAATTAAAGGACAATTAGCTCCAACAACAAGAGAGGTGATCAAATCTCCTTCCTTAACTGGGGCACTGGAAATTAAAAAGTCCTCCTCTCACCCAGTGCTGCTCCTGAAAGATCCTGCCAAAAACTGGGCAGAGTTTTCCCTGTAATCTGGCCCACTATGCTAAACGTTTCAAAGAAAAAAGCCAGGGTCAGCATCATCTCTGACAGCCAGAACATGACACGCTTGGATGAGGAGTTGGGGGGTGGAATCAGCCTCTCTGGGGATCTTGTGCTTGACTGCTGTTCATACAATGCCTGCCTCCAAGCACAAACACCCAGCCGGCCCCACTGCCCCTCTCCCCTTCCCTTCCCAAATCAGCACTGTTTCATACTCACCATGTCATAAACATTCAGAATCACCGGTTCATTTGCCATTGTTGATTGCAGCGGGGAGGCTGGATTCAAACCTTTCAGTCCCTGCCAGATGCCTGTCGCTGCCCCCAGGGTATACTTTTACCCTGAGACAAATAGAAGAAGATGCCTCATCCTTGAATCTCTGAAGGAAGGAGCATGGGGGGAGGAGGAAAGGAGGGAATTCTCGCGGTTGGGGG
>VZTU01015901.1:45097-71782 GCA_013400835.1 Zapornia atra
AAAAAAAAAAAGGAGGAAAACAAAAAACCCAGGGATGACCTCATCTGAATTGGAGGCGTATCTCAGGCTCTCTGCCAGCTCACAGCCAACCAGATCTGAATGAAAATTGCAGGGAGGCCATTACATCAGCAAAGCCCAGCACGCCCCAGCCCCTCCCGACACTGTCTAGCCACATGGGAACCATCCCATCCGGGAGAAGGGCTCACCTCTCTTTGTCAGGAGTGGGAGGACAAGACCCCAGAGCCGCGGCCTTGTAAATGACTTGTTACACGGCACACGGGAGCATCTGTGGTGGAGGCAGGCAGCGTGAAAGGAAAGCCAGTCCACATCCTGCACAGCTAAGCGCCAGCGTGACAGAGTCAGCATAAAACTTTTCCTCCAGCCTGTGCCAAAGGAGACTCAGAAGGGCTTCACCCTAGCAGTATGCATTTTCATTTCAAAAGGGCAAAGCCACAGCACATGGCACAGGGTCTGGGCCAGCACCCCACCCAAGCCATGGCCCACCAACTCCAACTTCCCTGTTCGGGACCATTAACCATCTGGGTCAGCAGCCTTGGCCTTCAGGAGCAGTTTGTGCAGGTGGGAGAAGATTCCTCCTCCCCTGCACTACAAGCTCAGAGCACAGATACTGCTCAGAGGACAGACTGAGCCACCGTCATCATCTGAAAGACTGTGAAGCGATGAAAAGCTCCCCCTGTAAGGAGCTAAGTGCCATCATTCATGCCTTAACTTGGATTTAACAGGGCTTCTGTTAAACTGTCAAAGATACCCTGAGATTGTCACTTTTGTGTCTGTGTCCTGCTTTGGTGATGTTTTAAGGAGACTTGAAACGAGAGGGAATAGCTGATATTAGACATACTGATGTAATTGGAAAAGAAAAGCAGCACACAAGCTCTTCCCACACTTGTCCACATGCTTACTTGCTAAATTAACTCCAGTGTCTGCTGTGCCCAGAGTTCACTGTAATAAATTAAGAGACTTAAAACAGAACCACATTCCAGGGACAAACATCTATAAATACTTAGGATTTGGGAAACATGACAGGCAGTCACAAGCTTAGATGTTTTGTCCTATGAACATTTCTAAAACAATCACAGGGGGGAAACAATCTATAAATTAAGACTAGAAATCCACTTCTAAATTTTAGAGTTAAAAGAAGAAAATGAAAAAGCTAAAAGCTTGTCTTTAAACTCATCTTCTCCCTTGAAGAGATCAAAGCCAGTCTAAATGTGCACTTGTTATTTAAAAGACTTCTGCTGTAGGGGAGACAGTAAATGTCACTTGCACATTAAGGCCTGGATTCACTCTCCAACTTGAAATGTAACTTTTGTAAGATTACAAGTGTCATTACTCCAGGCTCCCCACATATTCATAGAAAGAAGCTGTTCCACAAGGTGACTTAGCCCTGTCAGTGTTTCAGTGATCCTTTCAAGGTTCATTTTCCTACCCCATTCTACTCTAGGAGACTTACTGTAACTCCACATAGAAGGGATCAGTCTACAAATGTCCTAGCATTGATGTAAGCTGTGTAACAGTCACACAGACTCTTTACAAGGCTTAGTTTGCTTCAGGCTGTGTTGAAGCTCAGGCTGATACCAGTCAAGAAACTGAATTGATGTACTCTGGGTGTGTAAGTACAATGCTGCAGACAGACAGGCTGCCAATAGACACCACAGGCCAAGTCTTGCCTTGTAAAAGCATTAACATTGAAATGAATTGCAAATACAGAAGAAAAGGGAATTTCTTCTTACTACTTATTAGAGCAGCTGGAACTAGAGCTTTGGGATCTGTTTTGAATTCTTTTAAGCATTTGTGCTACTTCTAAGATACAGCAGAAACACATTTTTCCTATGCATCCACCAAAAGCTAGACATTCCCTCCCACTTAAAACATCCTCTTCTGAGATTCTTCACATCCATGTCACTCCCTTCAAGGGGATTCATGTATTTAACCGTGGCCACCCACCCTGTCATGGTTTAGCCCCAGCCAGCTATTAAGCACCACACAGCTGCTCACTCCCTTTCTCCCCCGTGAGATGGGGGAGAGGATCGGAAGGGTGACAGTGAGAAAACTTGTGGGTTGAGATAAAGGCAGTTTAGTAGGTAAAGCAAGCAAAGCAAACCAAGGAAATCATGGGCAGGCAGGTGTTCTGTCATTTCTAGGACAGCAGGGCTCCATCACAGGTAACTGTTACTTGGGAAAAGAAACATCATCATTCCAAACGTGCCCCTCTTCCTTCTTCTTCCCTCAGCTTTATAAGCTGAGCGTGACATCTAATGGCATGGGATATCCCTTGGGTCAGTTAGGGTCAGCTGTCCTGGCTGTGTCCCCTCCCAACTCTTTGTGCACCCCCCAGCATACTTGCTGGTGGGATGGGGTGAGGAGCAGAAAAAGCTTTGGCTCTGTGTAAGCATTGCTCAGCAGAAACTAAAACCATCTGTGTATTATCAACACTATTTTCAACATATATCCAAAACAACCCCATGCCAGCTACTATGAAAAGAATTAAGTCTATCCCAGACAAAATTGATGCACCCACTTAGTATTCATGAGAGGAATAAGGGTCTATCTTCTAGGATCACTGTCTAAAGCAAACAGTGTGGACTTGCATGTGTTCTTAGATTAAGAGGTGTAGTGAAAGGGTTGAAAGGAAAACAATGCCACCATCCAACATGGATTAGAAAATCATGAGTCAGGTGCAACCTTCAGTAATTCCCTGGTACTTTGACCAATGAGGTAGCTGAGAGTTTCAGCCACCTCCTCCAGGTCCCAGCCACAAAAGTGGCAGCACTGGGCACTGTAACCAGTGCTGTGACATCCCACTGGGGACAAGAACAATAAACCAGCAATTGAAGAGAGAGCTAATGGATATATTAGAGATAATGGTTGTATCTGAGGTCTGTCTACCTGAGTTGCTATTTAAGAATTCTAGTTTCAATTAATTCCTTAATTCACCCTCATGCACTTTCAAAGGCTCCTTAGCAACCCAGTAGACAACGGGGCTTTCAAGTACATCTCACAGCAGGGCTGCCCAGTTTAAACTTCAAGACATGTAATGGTCTTGTCTCCATACCAGGTACACCACCCCTAGCTGCCTATTATACTTTTAACAACTTGTCATTTTGGACTGTATATCGTGCTTTTACCCACGTCAAGTTGTCATTATTATCCCATTCTGAGTACATTAGCTAAGACTATCCTTTTTAAAGGAAGCATAAAACTGCCTTTTAAAATCTAGAGACACTATTTTTTCAGGTCCCTGAGACTGGTGGAGGGTATTCAAGAATGTAAAAGAGAGTTGCATTGTCCTTCTTCCATCTACAACAATAAAACACCTTCTGGGCAGGCGCTGGAGCTTTGTAGCCTTATTCCAGAGGTGTCACAGAAGTCATTTTGATTGAAAGAGTTTTTATCTCACTTCTACCCAAGCCACTTGCGTACACCAAGGAGCTGACTGATCCTGGTCTAACTTGAGAGTGGGATATAGGAAAAACTGGGGAGAGAAAATCAGCACAGGATGGCAGCGGTGACAGAGGGCCTGTGCTTTGCCCTATGTAAGGCAGAACGTGAAATATGTAACTTCAAATTGCACCACAAAGGGAAAGAACAACAGTCAAACTGGATGATTTTAACCATCTACAAGATCTTATCCAAGACCAAGGGAGCCTGTAGTGGAAGCTAGGTGCACATCAGCAGCTGGGGCAAACAAAGTTAACATTTGCTTCAAATTCGTGGTGGAGTCGCGCTTGATTCTGCATTTTGTCTCCCTCCTCATTGCAGCTACACTTCCCAACGTTTTAATGGCAAGTTGTTTGTCAGGGAGCAATGAAGGCTGACATCTGCTGAATGGATGGGGACCTGAGTGCAATAACATGGTTGACAGGGCAGGGACTTCACTATCCAGGGCCTATGTCCCACAGCCCGTGAGGAGATGCACAGGGCAGGCCAGGAGACGGTGACTACATTGAGTCCAGATCATCACACAAGTTCATAGGCATAAGGCAGGTCCAAAGTCAAGCCGAGGCGTTGGCCCATGGGGCAAGCACAGCAGGGCAGGGCTGGAGACTACCACATCACTGGGCAGGGACTTACGACCCCAGGCTGGGTTGAAAAGGTGCCCCTGGGTGATGGGCAGGAGCCCATGGCAAGAGGCCCCAGGGGAGTAACAGGCAGGACAATTTGTGCCTCTTTATCACTTTTGTTTACAATAGAGCAACGCTCCTCTGATAGCCAAGCACTGAGCATCCAAACTTTCACCCTGCAAACTGAATGCTGAACATTCATGTTCATTCTGACACTAAGAATTAGGCAAACACTTATGATTATCACTATTAATACAAACTCCTGGCACAAACAATAATGGTTGAAGAGCAGCCAATGCATGCAGTTAAAAGGGACAGCACACAGTAACAGTAATTTGTGCTGTATTTCTGAGGAGCTAAGCAGGTTTAGTTTCAGAGAGCTCCTCTATCAGCAGGGTCTTCAGCTTATTTTTATCGTGGTATAACAGTGTTTAGAAGCTGCAGTGGTGAGCAGGGGACCATGATATTGGTTGCTATATGAACACACAGGAGGATACTGCCCTTACTCAGTAAAAGGTGGTGATTTAAAGACATGGTACAGGTGAATGGCAAGAGAAAAGATGCATTAACAACCCTGCCTCACAGAGGTCTGGGGAAGCAAAGTGACTGAACATCAGCCAGACAGCAAGCAGTCGGGACCAAAGGGGGCTGAACCAAGGTGCAATGCTGCACTTGTAAAAAGGAGATAGAAACTGTGATAGATCACATCACAAGCTGTGATCCAAAAATCCAGGCACTGCTGAACACTTACTGCTTCTAAGCTGCCTCCCTGCTGCACCAGGACAATCTCTGTCCTGCTGCAAGCATTCACAAAGCTACCACAGACATTGCACCGTGGTTCTTTATTCCTGTTGCAGTCTTACAGAGACCCAGAAAATCAGCATGATGGCACATAATAACCCCCAGAAGATGTGTCTGCCTGATGTGCACTGATCTCTCCTATCACGTGTTGGCAGCTGAACACAGAATCCAGAAGAAAAGGCCAAGATCCTTCAGAAACCCTGCTGGGCCCACTGCCTGCTTTTTGCATAATCAAGTGTTAGTTACATTACAGGGAACTGGGAACTGTCTCTCTTAGTCCTGCAAATGTAAAGCTCACCCCATCAAGGAGAGCAGCCAAACCTTCAGATTAGCATGCTGCTGTAAGCATCTTCCAGGCTTCTTGCTCACTACACAGCAACGGATGCAAAAGCCCCAGGCTCCCTTCCCAAAGCAATTTATGCATTTAACATTAGGTGAAGACAATCCAGAGAGAAAGAGATGGGAGTTCTGGCTCTTGCTCCTAGGCATGACCCCTAGCTACAGTTAACACATCCCAGCACCCTCAAGCTTCCTTAGCATCCAGAAATCAGATGCCCAGGTATTATGTCTCTTTATTTCAGACAGGCTATCATATTCTGCAGCTGCATCATAGCTGCAGTCCACTCATTCTAAAAAAAGCTATTGAAGCTAGTGGTACAGGATATTCATTAGAGAGATACATATGAGCATCATAAACTATTCACAGAATTTAGATATTCCTTATTCTGTACCTAAACCACCCTGTGCAGCTCTTCCGGAGAACCTCAGCATACAGGAAGGGAAGAAATCACAAAAGCACTGAAGGGTGTCTCCAAACTAGTCCTAATTTTTAATTTTTTCCATTGAGGTTTTTTTTATTTTATGTGCAAAGTAGAGTAAAACACAAGTTGCAAACCAGTCTTACAGCTCTGTAATAGTGATTAGTAACTGCACGTGTCTCACTGTCGTTACTTTTCATATCAGTTTCATTACAAATCACTGGGGTTGGTTCTTTTGGTGTTTTTTTCAGACTACTAAAACTTAATTCCCTTTTCTGATTGGACTTGCTGTAGCCTCATGCTGGATGATTAGTCAGCTGACATCATAGTATACTTGGGGGCTATTATAGCATCCAGACAACACAAAGAACCTTTGAGCTTCTAGAATAACACACCAAAATCCACATCTGATAGTGGGTGCATCTGCAAGTGCCTTCTGATAGGTTCAAAACCACTGTGCTCTGCTGACCAGCACCATCTATAGGTACCTCCATGCCAGCTTGAGTTTGTTTTTTGTTTTTTTAACTAGTTTTAACCTCTGCCTCTCAAAAACTTGTCTTAATTTTAAAGAGTGAGACATCAACCTGTACCCAAGCAATGGCAGTAGATCTCTTTGCCCTGGAGTACCTCAGCCCTCATTTGGTTAGATAGAGGGTGGGCAGCTCATCCCTTCAGAACCAGGTGTGTGGGGGGGTATGGCTTCAGTGGATCTCTGAATGTGGATAGCATTTTACAGCCTTACAAGACTTAGTGATGGGTTTTGTTGAATCCAATGTATTCTGTAAAACATACCCAGGGGCTCTAACAGGCCCTTGCACATAATCTGTATGAGCAAACTGGCTGTGGCCAACCATTAGACATGTGTAGGGCATCACTCAGCCCAGTCCTTACTTTGTGAGGCCAAAACCCACTGCAGCATCTTCTCAAACAACACTGTTCATATATAAAAAGATCATCAAATAGCAAAGAGATACTTGTTGATAAAGAGGAAAATCTAGCAGGATTTGGAGATGGAACTCAATACATTCCCCCCCACCCCTACCCCCCGGCCCTCTATCATCCTCAAATTTGCCTAAGCCTGCTGTGGTGCACTTCACCTGACTACCAATGGTTTGGAATGCTGCTATAATGTAAGCTGAAATCCCTATCAAGCAAAACCAGTAAAGGTGTCCCATCTCACCAGTATTCAAGCTTAGTTTGAGTTCTTGGCAATGAGAAACCAATTGAAAGAGCCCACTGCACAAAGGCATTTTTCTGTTTTCTGCCTATTTTTGTTCACATCATGAAAGTGGCCCCAAGTTTAGTCACCATTTGCCAGGCTTTCACACAGGGCCTACGTACTCAACTCTTTCTCAAGTCTAAAAGCAAAGAGATTCTGGTTAATGGTGCCAACCAAAAGAGTTGTGTGTTTATTTCTCCAGAGCTACTGAAAACCAAAGTTTCAGATCAAATACATTTTGTTGTTTAGAAAGGCAGAAGCTATCACAGATGTCTTGGAAGTGTATTGGTCAGAAATGGATTATTTGAATATATTTTCCCCATCACTTATTAGCAATCTTGTAACACATATCATAGAATCACAGAATGGTCAGGACTGGAAGGGTCCTTAAAGATCATCAAGTTCCAACCTCCTGCCCTGAGCAGCGACACCTCTCACTAGACCAGGCTGCTCAAGGCCCCATCCAATCTGGTCTTGAACATCTCCAGGAAGGGGGCATCCACCACCTCCCTGAGCAACCATCACCTTCCTGGGCAACCTGTTCCAGTGCCTCACCAACCTTGTAGTGAAGAATTTTTTTGTAATATCCAATCTAAATTCACCCCCTTCCAATTCAAAACCAACTCATCCTATCACTACATGCCCTTCTAAAAAGTCCCTAGCCAGCTTTCTTGTAGGCCCCTTCAGGTACTGGAAGGTTGCTGTAAGATCTCCCCAGAGCTTTCTCTTCTTGTCAGATCAACAACTGAACATCAAGCCAAAAATGTGAACCCAGCCACCCAAAGGGTGAGGAAAAAATCAATTCTGTCTTGCAACTGTGATGGAGAAGGTTCAACCAGCAGGTAGGGCAGAAAGGCTGGGAGAGGCACAGAGGCCTCTTGCAAAGTTGGTGGAATTCATGGATGTAAAGACGTTTCTTACCCTTCAGTAACCTCCTGCATCCAACCTGATTTTGAGATGTTGTTCCCACCCTGCATCTCAATCTCTTCCTCCAGATCTGGGAGCACGGCTCCCCATGGAACACAGTAGCAGCTACTCTCCAAATCCAAGTACACCAACTTCCTCCCACCCAGTGAAGAAACAGGGAAGGAGGAGAAACGGGACAGCAGCAGACCCGGCTCCCCAAGGCACACATGGGCAGGGTAGGCAGCAGAGCCTTCGTTCCCCTTTCTGGTTTTCCTCTCAACAGTCTGCCCTGGGACCTGCCCATGGACAGAAGGCAATTCCACATGACTTCTTCAGGCAGCAGAGATGCTCATATCAGCATCCCCACAGAACTCCATTTTCTGCCTTAATTTCCCCACATCCTCTTAATTCATGAATGCTATGACATGCCACAAAGCACTACTGGCATGTCACTAACCACTCCAACTTTATCACAGAGGTGGCAACTCCTGACTATCAATAGAATCTGAATCATTTTGAGATGAATCAGACTGTTAAAATATTTAATAGCCATGCACCAGCTTGGCTGCTTCCTTACCAAGCTCAGCCCTTACAAGTGATGAGTAATACTTGCACTGAGCAAGAAACTAACATTTTGAGGAAAATCATCCCTATTTCTCCCCTGCTCTTTCCAAAATTGGCTAATACCAGGGCAATGATTTTCAGAGTGCTGATGAAAAGCTGCTGATAAAATTGAATTATTCTACCTTTAAACAAAGGGGGGGCAAAGATCATTACACATTTCCAAGTTGTTTTTATCCTTCTAAATATTCGTGCCATGCTTTCTGCTCTCCAAAGGATGAGAAGGCTAGGTGGCACTGCAGGCTAATGGACTAGCTTATTATTAGAGGAATTAAGTGAATTTGGAGATCTTATCAACAAGCTCCATGGCTAAAATAGATTTCTTCAACTCAGTCACTGAAAAATTGAAAGCAACAGGCCTAAGTATATAATTTTGCAAGAGGTGATCCAGCTCTGGCGGGGGCGGGGTTGGGGGTTGGACCAGATGATCTCCAGAGGTCCCTTCCAACCCCTAACAGTCTGTGTGTGTGTGTGTGATCAGCCTGGAATGAATGGCCAATAGGAGCCCACTTCTCCTGAAGACTGCTTATCCTCAGAACTTTGCTTGAAGCAATGGAATAAGTATATAAAAATGTCAGTACTGCTTCAGACATGATCAGAGTTTACCTGTGCTGCCAGTCCCTCTCTGTAGGCATCATGAACACTAAAGCACACACATTCCCACCTACAGCTATAACCTAGCCCAGCAGACAGTGATAGCTGCTTCTTTCTGGCTAAAGTTCTGAAACAGAAGAGCAAAAGAATAAAACAGAAGACCACATTTCTTTTTCCTGTGTTGCCTACTCTGCAGAAGCCATTTGTTAGCATCACAGGCCTAGCTGTGTTCCTAGAAGCGATGGTATCAGTAGAGGGGTCATGCAGGTGTAGTCCTGCTGGCTCACAAAAATATTCACAAGGGCCTTTTTTTGGCAGCAAAGCAAAACCCCATAGCAGGTTTGCTCTTCCCAGTGACCTCTGTGCCTTGCTCTGTCAGTGTCCTGCCTGACACCCCTCTCAGTCTCAGAGCCGACACACACAAGAGCATATGTGCATCTTGGTTCTCGCATTTTCAAACACTCCCAGACCACACAGTTTAGCTGTGCTCAGGCCCCATCTTCTGAGTCTACTGCCTACTGATTGCTCCCACCCTCTCTGATTATTTTATTCCACCAAGAGATTTCATTTATCTTTCTGCATGTCTGGAAAGAATACTCAGTGCCTGCCTCACCCTTACTTGCATCTTTTCACAGCAGCAATCACAGTCAACTTCTATAACAATAATAACTCTCCTGGACAAAATAACTGCAAGGAAGGTGCTCTAGCTCGGAATGAGGGTGAAGATGTCACTTCAAAGGACAGGTGTTTCTAGAATAAATGCTCTTGCAGGGTTATTATTTAGAAAATGACTCTATCAAAAAGCAAAACACACCCTCAGCAGTATTCTAACAGAGGCAAGCTAAGTACAAGACACAGCGCTTGGGAGGACAACAATAGATTGAGAAAGCAAAATCTTCCAGCTTCTCAAATCTGACACTCCTACTTGTATAGTGCAATTTTTCTTCCATGCTTTGTGACTTCTATTTTGATTGTCATGTGTTGTATCTAAGATTGTGACATGCTTTACGATGACACAAGGACTGCATCTTTCCATCTGCAACAGACCTTGTCTAAAGAACCTGGGGACTTCAATGATGCCACCTGATCTTTCATCTGCTCCAACAACATAACCCCATGATCCTTAAAGCACGTCACACCTGCCTCCTCAATTCCAAAGGCACTTATGTTGCAGTTACACCAGCACTCCAGAATATATTGCAACACCTTAGTATCACTGCACTTCAACAAAGAGACAAAATAGTTGTCCTTATGCTACAACTCCAAAGATATCAGCTTACACCCAGCCTGCACTCGTGTACTTCACGTGGCTGTGGATTCACTTGAGCAGTAGGGTCTTAACCTCCCCTTAGACCTCTCCTTTTTTCTACTGGGGCATCTGTGAATTCCCAGACCAGCAACCCTCTTCCTTTCTAACTTCTCATCTCACCCACCAGATGTGGGGAATGTCAGAAAAAAAATGTGACAGTGTTGTGGCAGGAGAAAAGGATGTGCTGAGCAAAACCCTCTCTGGGGGCAGAATTTGGTGAGGAAACAGGCTGATGTGTCTCCCACAAGGTCTGTAAGAGTCCTGGAGGAAGAAATGTGCAGGAATAAATAGCCTCCATATAACACCACCACCCACAAACCAGCACCACTGTCCTTTCTCACCAACAGGACAAGACAATATTCTTCAGTTCTTCTGTTTTCTAGTCTTATCCTTTTTCCTCCCAGGTTCTTCTGGCCACAGAAGTTGTCTTTGAGCCCAAAGAGAAACCCTGGCCAGGGAGCTCATGCTGACAGATTTCAACAGCCCCTCTAATCCTAGAACAACCAGGAGATGGAGAGGATTAACAAACAAGCTGAAGAGGAAGGGGAGGGAAAAAAAGGGGAGGTGGCAGCTGAAAATTGACCCTTTTTGAGCCCATCCTATCAGAGTGTCAGCACACTTGTGCCTCAGATTTTCAGAGGTGAGGAGACACCAGGCTTACCTTCTGGTCTGTTCCCTACCTCTCTCTTGATTTCCAGTAAGAAGTGTACTTAGTTTTTATTATCTATTATTTGATGAGGGGCAGGGAACTGATCTGTCTGTGGCTAGAATTTCTTTTTATTTTTAGATGTGATAAAAAATGTAGTAGAAAAAGAATTGGGTTGCAAATCAATTGACTTGAATGGGCTGTCCTTGCTGATCTAGAAACCAACACGTGTCAAAACAGCCGTGGAGATGGCAACTGCTTCTGGTACTCAACAGCTAAGAAGCTCAGTTACAGCACCACCTGTATTCTTCATCAATATAAAGCTTTATAGGATACATAGACCCAGATGCTGTGTCTTAGATCATTTCCTGCTCATGACTAAGTAATTAGTGTGAAGATGACTGGCAGGCAGTAACAGACCAGCACAGACCCTTTGTTGGTGAGGATGTGCCCAAGTAACAGATCAGAACTATGCCACCTTAGCACTATGAGCAGAGTGGCTTGAAAACACACCAGCCTGCTCGTGCCTGGGACACACCTCCCAACAAAGACCTTAGTTAATGTATTTATACCAAGGGGAAATGAATGTTGCTAGCTGTGTGAGAAAGCAGAAACAGTTCTAAAGTGCCAAACCAGCAGAGCTAAGCCTCACAAGGCTGTGCTGTAACACAAGGGCATCCTGACATTGAAAGCAATATAGAGTGATGAAGCCATGGAAACAGCCTAAATAGGCAGGACAAAAAGAGAGAGAGATAAAAAAGTTACAATGGGAAGATCCACTGTGTTGAACAGGGTGGGGAGAGGGTAAGGAAGGAGCACATGATTTGAGTTCATCAGGTCCCCCCATCATGCCCTGGAATGACCATCTGTAATGATCTGGAAGCCCCTCTAGAGCACTGGGGACTGTACCAATTTTAGCACACAAGGATGTAGTTGCTACAGGCCCAACACATCATCAGACAGTGCAGGAGTGGGGGAGCCAGACAATGAGTGGGCTTGATCTGACACAGAGACTGAAGCCAGCTGAAGGGTACAAAGTCACAGGTGCTGATTCTGACCATCCCCAAAGGAACCTGGGTGAACTGAAAAGGAAAGCCTGATGAAACTCAAACTATTGCTATGGACATTTTTCCACAAAGGTGGTCAGGGTTTCATTAAATAGATATGAATGTGGATATATATTCATACATACACATAGATTCATATGCATATAAAAACTCTACTTTTGACAAGAGTTCAGAGCATTATTATTCTCACTTTGCTAAAATCCCTTTACCTGCTCCCCAGAGTCCCTCCAAGGACAAAAGAGGAAAGGAATTTGCTTCTTTAGGGAAATCCCACTGAGACTGGGTGGGAAATCAATGCTTCCTGAAAAAAAACTCAGTGAGCTTTTTGGATGAAAAAGTCAGGTTTTACTAAAAATACACTGCAGCAGAACAACTCCTGTCATTAGAAAGGAGCTGCTTGCAAAGTGGAAACCCAGCAGGTGCACAACCTTTCTTCTCCACCAGCTTAAAAGCATCTCAGCCTCATCAAGCATCAAGGCCTCAACCCACCTTTAGAAATTTAAGAAGCACAACTCCACCTTTAGCCACCCAGTCACACACATATACATCCTATCTCCTACTCAGGGAGCTGTCATGCTAATAAATGCAAGGGAGTTAGCTGTATTTTGCATTCTGGCCATACTTCAAAGGGGCTCTTGGGATCTCACTATGTTGATGGAATTCAGCTTGGCCTCATTTGCAGCTGTTTCTGAGATCCCAAATGGAATCTGATACAGGTCAGGTGTTCTCCATTATATTGAACTGCCTTGCTTTTGAAATCTCTCTACTAATGGCATTTCTTGTACGTGGTATGAGAAAAGAGATTCAGATGCCAGATTCCAAGAAGTATCAGTTCAAAGAAAATTTCTTAAAATCTGCTCAGTGGCATCCCCTGTCTCAGCAACTCAGTTAAATTCATCCTGTTATCGGTAAAAAGACATTCACTCCGGAATGTATAGCAGCTAAGTTTATTCAGAGAGAAAGAAAGCAGCAGCGCTGGGCGGGCAGGGACCGAAGTCTCACTGCTCCGCACCGTTGAGAGGTAGGTTACAGATATTTATACTCATCGACAAACAAGGTAATCAATCTTTACATTATCTATCCATCTTGGTGGTTAACAACCATAAAGTCTATATACGTCCATTTCTATATTTTCAGTCCAATTATTAACAAAGCCTCATAATGCTTCTCCACGGTGGACGACCTTGATACGCTGATGTAGTCAAGATTAGTTTCGGTGGGCCCCTTTCCACTATTGTGGTTGTTCATAGTTCACTATGGTTGCAAGGTTTTCTTTTGATAAGTCCGTTTCTTCCTCCTTGTCCGTTCTGTCCTCTCAAAATTGGTCGAGACGCAGGATATGTACTCAGACTGCAGGATATGTACTAAGACCTAAAAATTTGCTAACATAATTACATTTGTTTAAGCTCAAGCAAGCATGGAGGTTCCCAGGGAAACCCTTAGCACAACTAGTAAAGCAAGTTTCGCAAGGACTATACTTCTGCATGTTTCATAAGGGAAGAATCAGCAAACGCCGATAACAATCCAACCCAGAAATGTATCCTGACCCTAGCAGCTGATGAACAATCAATGTTATCCTTTTCAGCTATGTTTCTGCCAAGATAACCTGTAACAACTCAGAAAGCCTGAATTTTCCATCTATGAATCTCACTGCTAGCAGTAGGGGGACTTTCATGTATGAGGTCTTTTTAGATGTAACTCTTCAGGTTGTGTAACCCTACCCTCCATTCCAACAGGGTCTTCATCTCTCCTGTACCCACTTCACTACTCACCACTGGCCCAAGATGAACTCACCTCCCCTTGGACTACAATGGAAGAAGGAATCAATCATTTCTATAGGAACTAAACGATCACAATAGAATACAATCTGAAGAGTTCCCTATAAACTGTCCTGTGTGGCCTTATCAGAGCTGTAAGGAATCTTTGAGGAAGGCAGCATCCAGAAAAGAAGTAGGATAGGTCAAAACCACCATCCAGCAGAGTGCCCAAGGTTACAGAGACTGACTCAGAACTACAGCTTCTTTGTGGTACAGCAGAGAAGTGGCAATCAATGGCTGTAAGCAGAACAGATAGACAAGAGGTGAGGATCTAGGAAAAAGGGACAGAATATGGAGCTACAGGAGCCAAGGTGCAGCCATCAGAGGCATGTTTCATGCGTGCACAATGGCACCTCCATCCATTTGGGACCACTAGGGACACATCTTCCCTCAGATGCTTGCATCAAAGAAAAGTGGAGCTTCAAGATGACTCTACGGAGTCAAAATACTTTGGTAATTTCATCTTTAGTTGTACTCAACAAGGGTCACACTCTACTCAATGCCTAACTACAGTCTCATTCACACCAATCCCACCCCTCTGTCGTGCCAGACCCAAAGAATCATTTGTTCTTTTGGGAAAACACCACCAATAAACAGATCTTTGAGTTCTGATGGTTCATGTACCTGGAGTCTCCCAAACTCATCGAGTTACACTAGTTTCTCAGGTGAAGAGAAAACATGCATAAGCTCTGCAGGAAACATTCTGTGCTGTGTTTCTGGTGGATACAGCATGTTCTCTGGAGGGTGCTCCACTAGCAGTGCTGCAAGCATGATGCCATTTTCCACTGGGTCCCCATTTCCTCTTCGACTGGCTTGCATTCACCCTGAAACTGCCTGACAAGAACAGCACTTGCTTTTGAGCAAAGTTTGCAGACTGCAGTTGTTGCTGCCCAAAAGGAGATGGGAGCCACTTCTCTCTGCTCCTCTCTCAAAAGTCAACACCGGGGCTGTTGGATTTTTGTCCCCAGAATAAGCTCTGTGTTTTTATCAGTGAGAGGCTAAAAGAGACCAGGAGATGTGAAAACTCTCTAGGGAACTGTGTCAGAGCCAGGTTCTCTAGGAAAGCTTTAGCCTCTGTTAGAGAAGCCTTGGAAGGTCAAGAGATAAAAGCTTTGCATCTATCAGATGTCCTTCACTTGCCAAGTGTCTGAAGCCCCTTCTGTTTGCTGGAAAAAGGCCAGGCCAGAGCTCTGAGCACTGACAGGAGAAACTTGCTCCTTCTCAGGTAGGAAGTCAAAGTCATCAAGAGCAGAGGACACAGCCACAAACATTTTGCCTTCTGGCAACTCAGTTCTCAGGCAGGTCACGTTGTGCCTCCAAACTGCAGAGGTGACAGATGTGTTCTGCTTGTTGCTTACGAGAAGAGCGACGAAGAGAAAGGCTGCACTGATCAGATTCTCAGCAATGCTGTTTACCCACATGAGGAGGAGGTATTCAACCACACAACTACAGGATGGGTGCTCAAGGAACTGCCACACTCAGCTGAGCAATGTAGACTGTGTATGTATAAAACAGAAGCCTATTTCCTGAATAAGCTGTACCTGTCAAGCAAAATATCTTGTTCTAACACATGGTGTCTTTGACATTTACCTTCAGTCGTGAGGGGACTTGCAATTCACAAGTGCCATAACCATGTATGATTCATCAGCCATCTCCACAGGACTGAAAAATAAATCAGATAGAAACCATCATCTATTTTACAGATGCTTATTAACATGTTGTTTAGTTTTCCAAATTTGTTTTGTTTTGCATAGTTGAAGGATTTATTTTTCTTTATACAGCTCTAGAATGCTTTGCCCTAAATGAGCTGCACCTCAAAAGTGCCCAGAATTCCTGTTGTTTGCTTTGCTTTATAAAAATCAAGTCCCTCTCCTGCTATGTTGAAGCTATGGACAGAAAGCCCACTGAATTCAAAAGCAAAAGCAGACCCAAAAGACACAGGGAGCAGAACAGATTTCAGTGCTCAGAAACAACAGCAGTTTTGCAGGTCTGGGAATCACAGCATGGGGGAAAGAGGAAATGTCCTACCACACAGGCCAAGCAACACAAGGTGTGGAGAAAGAAGGAAAGGCCTCTCTGACAGCAATGAGAACAAGTCTCTGGTGACTGAAGCCTAACCACCCCCTGTAACACAATGCTTTTAAAAAGGAATTGGCAATGATCCCTCCCTCCTGAAAAGAAGAAAGAATGGCCCTATTCTCCCTGCTACTGGGGTTCCTTACAGTTTTCAGCATGTGTCCACTGGCTGATGCCTGCTTAGCCACGAGCTCACCATGCTGTTTACAGACAGCAACAAAGGCTGGATGTGGCCATGGTCTGGGAGACAGGACAGAAGAGGCCATGAGCAACAGCCTCTCTGCTGTACAATGCAGACTGCATGACTGTGCACACACTCCCAAGTAGAGGTCATCCCTGTCAGTGCCCCTGCTGATCCCCAACTACACACATGCTTCCTGCGAGGCTCCGACTGGCAGGCTGGGAGTGAGCACCCCTGCTGTGCTTTTCAGGTGAGCTCATAAAGACTGTACCTCCTTTCCATGTCCTGAAAGCCTGGAGCACAGCGACAGCTCCCTCTGAGCATTGCAGGAAAGCCCTTCAGTACAACCTCACTCCCACTTGGATCAGGACAGCTCCTGTCTCTGCTACCTCCGCCCTTCCACCCCCAGAGTACTGCCCAGGCTCAGTTCCTTCTGCTCTGTGTCTAGCTGGCTGGGGACCAAAACCCAGGGCACTAGATGTCATCTGCAGGGCTGGTGTTGCCTGGCCACGATTCCATCACAGGGGAGGAATAAGAGATCCCAGGAGCATCAGCTAACAGGGGCCACAATAAAGCCTTTAGCATCGATGACCCTTCTGGGTCCCTTCCAACCCAGTATGTTCTATGATCCCATCTCAGTGCAGGCAGCAGCAGCTGCAGTGTTCTGGGGTGCCCCAGCACTACCAGCAGTTGTGATGGTAGAAGAGCTCTTGTTGACACATGTCACTGTATAACTTGACACACACTGAGCTGACTTTAACCACTACTGCTTACAACAGTCATGTTTACAGCTAGCTGCAACCTGGGAGGTATTTTAGGATTAAATCCAAAGCCTGTCACCAAATGCAGACATGGCCACACACTCTGATACCATGCACAACTAAACACTGACCTGAAGAGTTCTCAGACAAATGGATTTTTAGACAGTCCATATATAGTGCAGACACACAGAGGTGTGTATATTTAAGCTGTACCTTTGCAAGGGATGCTTACAGGCATAAAGCTGAGAGATGAATCAGTTGTCAGTCAGAAGTGACAGCCTTCAAATACTATCACTCTTGGTTTAACTTTCATTAAAAAGGACAGGATAAAATGTCTCTCTCACAACTGTGGTGCTATGAGAAGGAAGCACTTTCAGTGCATGTTATCTAATAGACAGTAATATTCTAAAGAAGAACTCAGATAATCAAACTCATGTAGTGCTATTTCATTTAATTAAGACATTAATAGTAAATAGGGAACCTTACTGGCTTGCCTACTCCCTCCCTCCTGATAGTCTCCATCACTGAAATTCAAATTTAAGTTCCCAGAGCATGGAAGGTGTTTCAGCTCTGGATTAATTTCAAAACAGTGGGGATATAAAGCCAAGCAATGGAGTTTGGACTGAAGCTCCAAACAAAATCTCTTTAAAGTCCAGGAGAGTAGGACCGAGACCTGAAATCTGGAGTATTCACTTCCATTCACAGATACTAAGGATTCATTCAGCCTTTCAATCCCATCAAGAAAGAACCTTTCCTCATTAGACCTGGTAAATCTGCACAACTTAAATCTGGGGCTGAACATTTTCACCTCATTGGCATATTGACTGCAAAATCTCTCTTTTATCCTATAACTGAGGAGAGTTTAAGCCTAAGGAAACTCTCAGCAGACAAAAAACCCCCAAAAGAATGGATTGAAGCATAATAAAGATACGTCAGAAAAGAGTGATGGTCCCACAAAAGACACCACCAGCAGGAGGGATTAGATACAAGTACATTTGAAATCAAACCCTAGGACACTGGTAGCTATGTACATAGTTGTAGAACCTACTTCCCCCTCTGTCCCCCCCCACCCCAAGTGGGTGGAAAACCTGCAGGGCTAAAAGAAGGATATTGCATTAAAGTCATATAAGAAAGGCAACCCCTGTGTCCCTCTTTTTTTCTTCTTTAAGTAATCCTGAATCAACAACTAAGCAGTTCTTTGAGTCCTAGCTTTGCAACCTAGCCCATCTTTTACCCTTTTGTTCTAGGAAATGCATGCATGAATGAATAAATTAATAAACAGATAAATAAATAAATAAGGAAAGCCATTTTAAAACCCAAGACCACGTTTTCTGCATTTGTATGCATCACATTGTTCAGCTCTGTAGAAGGTTTAGCACAAGCCATTAAATCCAGCAACTCTACAAGCTCAAAATGCACTCTGTGCCACTGTTAGCAATGCTACTGCGATTCTACCACCACGCTGTTGAACTTGGGAGAGACTTCAGCCTGTGTTTCTGCCCATTATGGAGACTGCACACTGCCTATTTGCCCTGCCTGTTGACATTTGAAACAGAAACACAAAGACAAGGAAAGCAGAGGGGATTTTGTGTATAAAAGAACCTCATCTGCCAATATTCTTAGGTGATCTTCAATTCTGAACAAGATACAAGAGTAGAACAACCTGGAAAATGGAGAGGAGATGTTAGAACACCTCTAATTACTTGGTTCTCCACAGAAATAAAATAACTACCTCTAAGGGATTTATGTATTATTAACACTACAGGGTCACTATAGCTTTATTAAATTGTCCCCAAAGACAAAGAAGTGGAAGACCTCCTGGGAGATCTTCCACTTGCTTCACTACAATATTATTAGATCACTCCTTCCTGAATCTTTTTGGGTCCCACCATCTGTAATTGTTGGCTTGGACTGCTATAAAATTGCAGAGCTTATGTGAGTCACAAAAACCCAGTCAGTGACTTTTTGAGGAGCTGTGCTTTGCCAACTGCCCCAACGAGTCCCTTAAAGAGAAACACAGTGCCTTCCACATGGAGTCTTTTGGGTCAGCATGCTGCTGACCTGCCAAATCTCAGCACAAACACTAGAGGGTTAGTTCATCTCTCCTTTGGCATCTCGACTAGAACTCATACTCTCTTAAGATCAGATTCTGTTCCAGAGGACAGGAGTGCAGAAAACACTGTATGTGCACAGGGAGGAATCTGCATGAACTGTAAGCAGAGTGTTACTTTTCCTCCTGGTAAATTTGAGTGGTGAGAAAAGAGGAAAACCTGAAGTTCGTGAAGTAGCGAAGAGTATCCAGAGCTCCCCTGCAGAAGGAGGGACCAGAGTTCTCTTTGGAACAACCTTTGCATTCAGTGACACATTACCAGCCACACCACACCCTGCAATACGCCACGTGTGCAAGTTTAGCTGACTTGATAAATAAAGATAAGATTCTATAATAATCCACATAATACAGACTGAAACTAGGAGAAAAAAATAGGACTTAGGATGCTATCTGAAAGAGTTTAGCAGTCCACACATGGGCCTATGGCACTGCCCAAAACAAAAGCATTTCTGGGGCTGCCCCCAAGACTCTAGAAAAGGGGCTAAAGAGTACATTGCTTTTGGTAGACAGTTGCATGTATACAGTTGCAGGAAAATGAGAGAGAAGTCAGAACAGAGTAGGAGAAGAAAGCAAAAAACCTCAGAAGCAGCAGAGCATGGCTTGGAGAGCAAATCAGAGTTTTGGGATGAGATCTGGGTATGTCCTTGGAAAAGACAAGGAGAGAGCACAGACACTACCTGCTGTAGCCAATGAGAAAAGGACTTTAAATATTTTTGTAAATTGGAAGGTGTCATTAAAGACTCCTAATTCTACCATCTAGTTCTTTAGTATAAACAACCTAAAGGGATTTTGACTGTGAGCAGCAAAGGATGAGGCCTAGATACTGAACTTTCAAGTGTCTAGATACACGTTAAAAACATACGGCCTCATTATGGCCAGCATCTCTTCAAGGGAACTGGACAAGAAGTTTGTTTTTAAAAGACAAAATTTTAAAAGACAGTAATCTAGGAATTTAGACCTTCTTAATAAATCAACTGAATTGCTTCTAGGAAGTAGAATCCTAGAGACACACCTGCAGGACTACTGTGCAAAGAAAAAGCATCCTCTGTTGTACTTCATTGTATCAATAAACCAGGAGAAAGCTAGTGACCAACTTCTACTTTAGGAAAGCATCTATCAAAGCTCCTCATGATGCACTAATGAATAATTATTGTTTGATGTGCAAGAACTACAATTCGACCATTCTGGTCTATGACTGAGGGCAGAAAAATGGAATAAATGAACAATTTTTCTCAGTGCTGGAAGGTGAACAGCAAGTTCCATCAACTTTCAACACTTGGACGTATCTTGTTTAAAATACATGCTAGTGAGCTGGAAGAGAAGACCAGCAACACAATAACCATATTTCAAATTATACCACTACATAGAAAAGCAAGTTTTATATAGGGAGGTGATACCTTTTATTTGATAAATGGATGTAGCTGGTAGAAAACAGCCAGCTTGTAGGCATGCTAACTCTCTTCCAACCTGCCTGCTCTTTTCTTCTATTAGCTGATCAAACAAAAAGATAATAAAATCTCCCAATGAAACTTGCCACACTTGTATCCATAGATAAAGACGTTTACAGATGAACTACCAGTGCTAGTATTTAGGAGAAGGATTTTCAGAGGGACCCTGATGCTACAAAATTTAAGGTAATGACTAATTAAAGAGGGTTTTCTTTTTTAAATATCTCCTCAATGCCTCCTGTGGGTCTACTGTATCTTCATCTGAAACAGCCCAGACACAGATGAGCACTAGAATCAGGCCCAAGCTGGAAGGATCTCTGACCTGTTCCAGTGCAGCAGTGCTTCTATCCCTGTTACTTTTATCACTGACTCTTCTTCTAACATAGACTTCTTTAATATCATCTTTTTTAAAGATTAATTTACACAGGTGCCTCCATTTCTATATTCCTTTTGCTAGTAACAGCAGCAGCACCACAGGGTTCAAAACAGGCACCCACCCCTTTGTAAAAAAACACATTATGTGCTCCTGAATTCCCACAGCTCAGAAATCCAGTGCATTTATTTAATAAGCAATTTTAAGCTCAGCACAACAAGAAGTAATAATCTGGACTTCAACTTGGCTCATACGAGCTTAAAATACAAGAATCACTTAACAGGTTTTTTACTTAATGGCTTAATTTTCCCTTCCGCCAAGCCTCCAGTCTAGCAGGACTTAGCTAGTTCAACCACGAGTTCTCCCTGTTGAGAAACTGTTCCAATATTTAAGAGGTTTGATCAAGCTTTCTCATTAACTTCCAGAAAACACAAAGAAGCTACAAGCAAGGAGTGTAACCAAGAACCGTTCAGGAAGCCAGGTAGACTTTGTCCTGCAGCATTTCCCTGAAAGGAAAGTAAATAGCCAGCTTTTGTTTCCATTCCAGACCAAAAATTACTACTCTATGGCCAGAAAAGCAGAGTTTCATGAAAGGGATACTAGGAGTTTGTCTTGTCTTCTAGGTAAGAATTTGGCTTCGGAAGACATCAAAAGCTCTGCATCTTCATGGTGTGTTTTTATAGTTTTCTGCTGCTAGTGGGCAAAAGAGCACCTAAATACACTTCATGTTGACGGCTCTTCCATGAATTCAGTATTCTAGGGGTACTATCCCAGCAGGATTTGTGGCCAGACACGTGTTATACGTAGCCAAGCCTCTTTGCACTTGAGCACATTGCTGCAGGGCAGTTGGGCCTTTCCCTGAGCTCCCTGTGGTGAGTTGACTTTGGCTGGACTCCATATGCCCACCAAGCTGCTCTACCATTACCTGCCTCAGTAGGACATGGAGATGAGAAAAGTAAGATAGGAAAAAACTCGTGGATGAAGATAAAGGCAGTTTAATACAGCAAAAGCAAAGGCCATATGCAGAAGAAAAGGAAATAAAAATACTTATTCTCTACTTCCCATCGGCAGACAATGTCTGGCCACTTCCCAGGAAGCAAGGCTTTGGTAGGCGTAGCACTTGCTCTGGAAGACAGATGTCATAAATAGCAAATGGCCCCCTCCCTCTTCTTCCTCCCTTCTCTTAGCTTATATTGCTGAGCAGACATCATATGGTATGGAATATCCCTTTGTTCAGCTTGGGTCTGCTGTGCTGGCTAGGTCCCTTCCCAAGACCTTGCCTACCCTCAGCCTACTCTGTAGGGGTGTTGGGGCTGAGAAATGCTGGAGACAGCCTTGGTGCTATGGCAGCACTGGTCAGCAGCAGCCAAAACACTTGTGTGTTACCAAGACCTCAATAGCTACCAATACACAGCACAGCAATGAGGACTGTTTTGGGAAAATCAACTCCATCTTAGCCAGGCCAAATACACTCCTATAAGCACCTGAGGCACCTTTTCCAACAGCTGACCAGAGGCAAAGTCATCTGTGCAATGGCCCCTTCCATTCAGAGACATGGTAGGACTTCAATAGCTGCTCTAGAAATAAATAGTTTAAAAAATATTTTTTTTAAATTAAAAAAAAAAAATATATATAAAATATAAATCAATCCAGCAGGGATTTGGATAAAGACCAGATTCCTGGAATATAGTCAGTGTCTTTGAACTATTACTCAGAGAGCTGTTGCACTGTCCATTTAGGTAAGCTTTTCAGTCTCTACTCTGAACAAACACTTGGTCTGGCTATGTCTCTTTGAATTCGTATGACATTTAGTCCCAGTTTCCTAGTTTGGAGTTGTCCCTCCTATGGAAAAGTTCATTATTATCACCCTAAAAGAAGTACAATCAATGCAGCCTCTTCTAAAAGGGGGGCACTGCAGCTTAGACAATGAAAGAAGTGAAAGGCAAGAAGAACACTTCCTCTCTTCAACACAGATAACTCCAATGATGGGTAGATATTCCTCCTGGTGCATATTGTGCCACTCATTCTGGTTTGCAAAGCTGAACATGTGCTGGGTAAAGTATTAAAGCTCTCCACTCTTCTGCCCTCTTCCTGGTCTTTAAAATTATTTCAATAATTGACAGGTATCCTATTAGCCAGCGGAAAACAATGTAGCCAGTCACCAATCCTGGTGTAGATCATTTTGCTGAAGACTCTCTCCATTGCAGCCATGTGTGCAAGCAGCTGGGAACAAGTGGCTATGAGTGTCAGTTCTTGAACAGTCTGTGTTGTTAAAGCCTAGGGATAAACACACAGGCCCCCAAATGATAAGCATAAACCATACTAACAACTGTTTCAGAAAGACTTCCTTCATCAATAACCACTATTAGCACAACCAAGTCTGACTCATCTCTTTCACCATCTGCGACAACACGTCATTGGCATTAAAGCCTCGTTTTCCTTGCTACACATTCCTCTTCTCATTCATGCTTCCCGACTTGCAGGAACCTCACACCTCGAGTGCCGTGTCCAGTTCTGGGCTCCTCACCCTAAGAAGGACATCGAGGTCCTAGAGAGAGTCCAGAGAAGGGCAACCAGGCTGGGGAAGGGGATGGAGGGAAAATCCTATGAGGAGCAGCTGTGGGAGCTGGGGGTGTTCAGCCTGGAGAAGAGGAGGCTGAGGGGAGACCTTATCACCACCTACAACTACCTGACAGGAGGGTGTAGAGAGGTGGGAGATGGTCTCTTCAGTCAGGTGACAGGAGACAGGACAGGAAGACCCTGTGCCCCAGGGCAGGGGCAGATCAGATGTTAGGAGAAAGTTCTTCACTGAAAGAGTTGTCAGGGCCTGGAACAGGCTGCCCAGGGAGGGGGTTGAGTCACCGACCCTGGGTGTGTTTAGCAGACGGGTAGATGAGGTACTGTGGGATATGGTTTAGCACAGGACAGGAACAGTTGGACTTGATGATCTTACAGGTCTTTTCCAACCTTGTGATTCTGTGATTCCAACCTTGTGGACATTTGCCTGACCCTTCCCAATAAACAACAACCAGCAGCATGTGTATTTAGATGGTCATAACCAACAACACTGCTCTGATTTGATATTCCCATCTTTGGGAGCCAATTAATTAAACACAGCTAATGAATCACTAATGCTCAGTGATTATATATTTAACAGGCAGTGACTGTACAGATTGGGTCACTTCTGTGTGTACACAGTATTGCTTCATTTTTTTTTGATCTCTACCCTACTACACACTTAAAAATACATTCAGATAGAGGAAGCATATCACATGCCCTCATGGAAAGTATGGGGGCTAACCCACACAAATACTATCCATCAGAAAGACGTTAGCAGGACAGTTGTTAAATGACAGAAATACCCCATTACTCATGATTTCAAAAAACAAGCATCCTATTTCCAATGCCTCAGATTTCATCCACACAGGAGAGGTACAGAATACATTTAAAAGACAAGTCAGTAATTTGACTTCATCTCTGAACCAGAATCTCAAGAGGACAGCTTTGGGGCACAAGAGGATTTCCCTCCCGCTAACCCATCCCCATCCCACAGGTGGTAATTACCTCTCTGCCTTTCAGGGAAAATGGAAATGTCTTCTCCATAGGGAAAAAAACACTTTTCTATTTCAAGTTGTCTATCTGATTAACATTATAACGCTAAATTCAGAGAAGATGCATCGGCCTGTATTTACCATCAAGTGTGTGGTTTCCACTTCAGGCTTGAAAAAGTTCTTGTGTCTCTCTAATGCATGGAGGAGCTGGTGACAGCCAGAAAACTCTCAGGTAGAGAAAGGTCACATATGTTTTGCTGATTGAAAAAAAAAAAGCAGTATATTTTGGGCACTGCAAAAAATCACTAGGACATAGCAAAGGGAATTTTTAAAGAACAGTTTCCAGTTTGGTGCTCCTAAAATAGATCAGCATTTGACAAGGAAGAGAGAAAACTCTCTGCCATGGTCCTTTTCCTCCCACCTGCTCCCACTGCCGGGAGAAGCGAGGCAGGAACACCAACCTAATATCGCTTTTCTCCACACAAGATGTTCACCCTCTGTATCCTCTGTTGTTACACTCTGAACCAGTAATGGCTGCCCCTATTAAAAAGCAGCTTACAACCTCACCTCTAAAAATGTTAAATATCACGACTGTCAGAACCTATTTCAGTCAGTTGAAGCCATGGAGAGGAAATCCCTTTAACCACTTTAAAATCAAGGGCATGTTGACTTTATGCAAAAAAACCCAAGCTTGCCATTTGGGAAAGTAGTGCTTGCTTCTCAAAGAATCAGCACAAATCCTCACAAGACATTGCTGGAGGCACATGCAAACAGTGCTGCAAGGTGGCCCAGACCTCATCCTTTGGCAAGAATTGTTGAGTCTTTGAGGTCATCCAAACCCTTCTCCCTCTCTAGCCAATTCCTTATGATCAGTGCCTTTCACATCCAGCCCACACCTTCATACTGTGATGTTCACCTTGAACACCACTAATCAAGTTCCAATACCAGTATTTAGACAGCAATTAGGGATGCAGCAGCAGTATACCATGGTTTTCCAGCAGTAGCAACATATACTGGTTTCCCTGAAGCAGCATTTTGACTATACTTTTTTTAACCACAGCCACAGAAGTCCACGTGCAGGACCATTTTTGGCTTTATTTTCCAGCTTCTCATTCAGCTGATCAGTGTTCTTAAATGCTCTGTTTAAGATTTTTACATATTTATACACCACAAACAAATTCAGTAGCCAAAATGGGACACACCAGCAGTTTGAGATGTTAATTAAAGCTTGCCAAGCAGGGAGAACTTGAATATGGAATGAGAAGGCTTTTCCTCCTCATTCCAGTGTGTCTAAATGTTCACAAAAGAACATCAAGTTGTGTTTCAACCTCTGAGCAAAATGCAGTGGAACCCATATAACACTGTGCTGTATAATTTTAGCACAGATTTGAACAGTCCCTTTTAATTATCGTTAGAAGAAAGTTAACTGACCAGATTCCTTGATAATGTCTATGCAATACTTCCTCAGTGGTTTATAGTTACCTGGCAAAGCTGGTACCACTGCTAGGGATAAAACTCAAGCAATTTAAGAAAAAGGACACAAGACTGAAATTTCTTTGTAGAACTGTCACCTTCAAATGTGGGGCTGGCAGACAAACTGGCTCTTTGCAGCTCTCTTCCTGCAACTCAGCCATGTGGCACGTGACAGCTCAGTTGGGACTTAAAAGCCCCACACTGCTGCAGAGCCTTGGATGAAGAGGCCAAGTGGTTTGGTTTCTGCAGGGAAGTTCCTGGAGTGGAGGGTGGCTGCTATGTCAGGTAACCTCTGCCATGTGTCCCACTGAGACCCACCCTGCTCCTGCAAGTCCTTATTTTCTATTTCTGCTTCCTTCTGGTGTGGCCCCACCATGGCAAAGACAAGAACATGCGAATACTTCCTTGGTATCAGAGCACTTCCCAGCCAAACATGCTGTCTTTGCTGTTGCAGTTTGGTGTAGCTGCGCTGCTTCGGGGGCTTTTCTAAGCCGCAGTTACAGCTCTCTGCAAGCCCCATATTTTGTAAACATTGGTCCATTCAAGGCCAAATTTGAGACTAAGCCTATCAGAGCTGGTCATAGCGCCTCTGTGAATCACATATAGGAGAAAAAAACCTGCTGGCAGGTGCACTTTGCCACCGGAGCGGGAGTGAGAAGATGTAACAAGCTGCACAGACGCCAAGGCCAGGCCCACAGGAGGGGGGGGGATGAAGAATGCGAAAAGAGAGTTTCCCCTGCAGCTCGTGGTGGAGTCCATGGTGAAACGGGTGTCCCCCCGAAGCCCATGGATGAGGACGGGGAGCAGAGACACCTATGCCCTGTGAAGATTGATCCATGCCTCAGCAGGTTTGCCAAGGGACTTGTGACTTTGCAGGGGACCAGGCCGGGGG
>VZTU01015901.1:71808-112378 GCA_013400835.1 Zapornia atra
CCCCCAGCTGAGATGGAAGACAGCTTGGGAGGAACGGACTGAAACCCCTCACTCTCCATTCCCTGCCCCCCCTGTACTGCGAACGGGAGGGAAGAAGGGAGCGAATCTCTGATTAAAGTCGAGAGTGCGAAGAGGCGAGGGGTGGGGGGAAGGAGAAGTGATAAGATCTGGGGAAGAAAAGCAGCTTGTGAGGGATCGCCGGAACCCCACTGCCCATTCCCTGCCCCTCCCCGTGCCATGTTGGGGAGGGAAGAAGGGAGTAAAATCATGATGAGGTTTAAGTTTGCTAAGAAGGGAGGGGTGGGGGGAAGGTGCTTTAAGACCTGGCCGCTTCTTACCTCGTTCCGGTTCACGGGGTGTATTAGTTGTAGCAGTAATAAATCACTTTTCTTTCCTTTATTCTGTGCTGGGTCTGTTTTGCCCATTGCACTAATTGGAGAGTGATCCCTCTGGCCTTATCTCAAGTTCTAAGCCTCCCAATATCTATTTTCTCCCCTTTTCAGCTGAAGGGAGGAGCGAGCAAGCGGCTTGGTGGATATTTGGCCTCTAGCTAGGGCCAAAACCACCACAATACTTAAGTGAGACAGCAAGTATTTCACCAGTTAACCAGGCAATTTCTCCCATAAAGTCTCCAGCTCTACCTGGGACTCCCCATACTGACAACTTTCAACACCAGATTGCTAGTATCTCACTTAGTCTAGCTTTAAAAAAATACTTTTAAGAACCCAAGCATCTTCCAGTACTAACAAATGGGAAATAACCACAGCTTAATGTCCTTCAATTGGTAACAACCTCCCTTGAAAACTGTCTATGAACTCTAAATTTTAAGTGATTCAGGGAAAGAGAACTTCTAGCCTATTTACATGAATGTTATTAACATTCAGAGTAGTTCTAATGGTTCAAGTGCTTATTATTGGTTAAAGTAGCTGAAGTAGGTGGCTCTGATAAAGATTGAAAACCAGCATGACTTATACCTTATGCTGCTGCTTCTCCATTCTCAGAAAGCACTGTTGTTTCAATCACACAGGCCTAGCTGTGGTCCCTGATGCCCCCCATCCCAAACCCAAGCAGTCCTACTGAGCCAGGTTCAGCCATCATTTCCTTTAAATCTCATTTCCTCTGAAGAGTTCTCTCACACATTCACTATGAATAAGAACCAACTGGTTTCCTTCAGCCCTTCCTTTCTCATCCAGTTGAAGTCTCTCCCAAAAGCTTTTCCCAGAAGTGTTGCTAGCCACGAATATACAGGCAACCTCTCAAGCACAGGTACAGCTCTTTCCAAAACTCTGCTTGCCTTTGCTAAACCTTCTCTCTCTTCTTTCTCTGGAAATACTCTATCCCAGTAGAACAATAACATGTTTAGTACTAGCTGCACTTCTATTGCTCTTTCTCCAAGTAGGGGATACACAGTCGTCTGGCTGGTGATCCCTAAGATCTGTCTGTCCTGCCCATCCAACCAGCAGGAGATGGGGTACAGATCTAATGTGGACTGCCACACTCCAAGAACTGGAAATATCTTTTCTCCCAGCACTATCATGATAAGGAACTTGGAGAGGTAGACACATTATAAGGGCAAAAAGGGCAGGCCTGGAGCTGGGCGTTGTCATGACATCAATACAGGTCTTCAGAAGCATTCCCAAAACCAGACTCCAGCCCTTAATGCTGTAGAGACTGGACCATCCTACTTAAAATACTGACAGTCAGCAAAATGTCCACATAATCAGAGAGCAAAGCTCTAAGAGCTTCTAGGGGCTCAGTTCAGAGCTGATCAGAGCCTCTTACTGCTCTAACTGTGCAGCCTGCGCCACCTCAGAGGAGAACATGCTTGTGTTTCATGTTCTGGTTGGTGATCTGTCCTGCAACACTGGACAGCCCAGGCAGAATGAGGGCAGTCACAGAACTAAGTGCCAACATTCATTTTCAAAGGGAAAAGAAAAGGAGTTAAGTCACACCATCACTAGTTCAGAGCAACTAAGGGGACACAGGTGAATTAACAAGTATCAGAATCTGCTGGCACAGAGCAAAAGCAGTCACCTTCCTCTGACAATTGCTTCTGTGTCATGGCAAAAAAATGCAAGACAGGCACAAATGCTACGCTGCTGAGAGGTGGGGATGAGAGGGAAGAGAGCTTTACCAAAGGCAAACTTGGCTGGAAGACTTGGACACAAACCCAAGTATGAAAGCTTGGTGGATGATTTCCAATCATCCACATGCCACTTTGAATAATTACCCTGCATACAAAGCATAGTTACTCTTTCCTAAGAGTGCCAGTCTAGGAAAAGTTAATTTTGGCAGCAAGGTAAGAGAGATGTAGCTTGCCTGCAGTAAGTTAGAGCCAGAGCAGCAAGGACAAAAGCTTTCAACAAGGAATGCCATTTTGAGTTTGAACATTGCTCTTCATTTAAACCAGCATATGTTCTCATCACTCCCAGATCCTTCTTCAAGGAAGCTTTGAAAGGCCTGGAATCCCCTTCAGCTGCAAATGAGACAGAGCAGAGTTCCAGAGGATGCATAGCAAGCACAGCAGCCGCCTGAACCTAGTCATGAGGGAAACCCTGAAGACAAGGGTTTAGTGAGGCCCTCCTTTGAGACTTCTCCATGTAACCCTTCCCCTGGGGCCCAGCCTGTGGGACACTGTTCCATTAGCAAATCACCTGCTTTATCCTTCAACCCCAGTGGACGAAAACGGCTTCCAGAGGTAAAGCCCACACCAATAAATCAAGAAAGGAAGGGAAGGAGAGCCACAGGCTCATAAAGCTCAGCTGACTTGATTATTACTCTTTATCAGCTTCTTCCAGCACGTCAACTGTTGCAGTTTACTGAGCATTCAGGTATCATCTACTTAGTACTACACAAAATGCTGATAATTTGTATTTTAAAAATAATGGTACTATACACTGTCAAAATGCATCTGGTTAGGCAAAGACTCCAATAATCAGGAGACAGCAAGTTACTGAAAAATCATAACCATGGGGGGAAGTTGCCTCTGTACCAAATGCCATTCAGTATTTTCACCAAAGATCTTGCAGAAGACAAAACCAGTACTGCTAAAGACAGTGAACTGCTAAATAATACAGCAGACAAGGCACAGAGAGAGTAATCTGGGTCTGTCAGTGCACACAGCCAACACAAACAGGAAATGCAGTCATTCAACAAAGTGCCATCAGACACCTTCACATCTGGGTATGGGGGAGGATTACAAAGTCAGGATATTAACACTTGGGTCTAGAGTCACACTATGACCAAAAAGGATTGCTCTTTTGATGTGCAAACTGGAATGAAGAGGATTTACCTCTCACGTGGCAATGGTGTCTATCCTGGGGTTTACAAATTCCTTAGGGCACTTTGCTTGGCATGTGTCTGCACCTTCACACACATAAATTAAATAAAAAATAAAAAATTAGGGGTTTGCAGATAAAACTTCTATGAAAAACTCCCAGTATGTGGTATTGGCATGCTCAATAGCAAGACTCCATAGATGGTAGAGTGCCTGGATTTTACAAAGCAAAGCAGAAACACTGGAAAGGGTGCAGAAAGCTAGAGAAATTATTCCAACAGAGAAAATACCTTACACCTAGAATCTTAAAGGGATCATCTGGTTTTGTTTCTTAAAAATAACGTGAGAGGTAGGGCAATTACAACACATAAATCCCCTCACAGGGAGTGACTATCAGTTATTAGTGGCCTCTTTAATCTAGCACAGAACAACCTAACAAACCAGTTGTTGAAACCTAAAGGCAAACCAAAAGCACAGCACCTTTTCCCTCCCACATGTTCCTTTCTAGTCTGGTTTAATTAAGAAGTGCCAGAAGTAGTGCATCCTCCTATCTTCAGATCAAGTGTGGCTGCTCTTTCTCACTGTCATGCCTAAATCTAATCTGTGTTCCTAGCACACACAATTCAGGAGACTCTGAGACACAAATGCCTAGTATATACTGGGAGGACAGCTAGAAGGATTTCTCTTTAAACTATGGATATGAAAATCCAGGCTTCAGAAGGTCAGTAAGTTCACAATCAGGTTGAAGGAACAGGTGAGAATGGGAGAGAAACATAGAGATTTAAGTTTCAGCTGCCCTCAGTATTCAGGGCAAACGACTACCTAAAAAACCCAAACTTCTAAATTACAGTTAGGATGCTTTTTTATATTTGTCTTTTTTTTTCCAAACCCTAGAGATTTAGTTTGTGACAAAAGCTGTCTGTCTCTCTGACTGTTTGCATTTAGAGATGCTTCTTTTTAATTCACTTCCTCCATAGTGACAAAAAATGTATATACAGTGTTCAGCATAAAGATGAAACCCAGGACTACAGAGACCACATGGTGGAAAAAGACTTTGGAAAACACATAAAGTTTAGGTGAGAGAGTCCAGCTGCTGAGAGAAAATAGTAAGAGCCACAGCTCATGGGAGAGTTTGGGGTTGAGGTGTATTTTCCACAGGGATTTTGTCAGTGAGCAGGATGGGAAGTGGCTGGGGATTGGAAAAGGGATTGCTTGGCACTCCTCAGGCACTGGGGAAGTGAGGCAGATACAGAAAGGTGTTCCTGAGGGTTAGACTGGATAGTTTAAATTCTGAGGAAAAACTACTATTCAGATTTCTGGAAAAGCCACTGAGTTAATGCTGTGGTATTAAAATTATTCAGTAATTGTGAAAAGCAAACCAAAGGAATTCTATGCACCAGAAGGACCTTTTCTTGCTTGGCAAGCCACATCAGTTATCTGGACATGAGGCATAACCCCCTCCCCATACCCATAATAAACTGCCTGCACCACAGATGACAATCATGTCTGAACAGTATCAAAATCCCAAAGCTGAAAGGTAAACACCTCAAAACACAAAACCCCAAAGGTTATGCTCTTCTCTGCTTACTTCAATGGGAAATGCTCCCTGCCACAGTCCTCAGCCTCCCAGCCCATCCTACTTACTCTGTCTCACAGAAACTTGACTAAGGCAAGAGCCAGGCAAGCCCCAGACAGACCTTCTTCTTACTCTCTGCATCTTCATTCTGACAGCTGTGATACAACAGCATCAACCTCGAATCCTCACTCCTAATCCACACGTGTGCTCCATGTGGGCACCACAGCCAAACATCACAGCAGGTCACAGACAAGCAAGCTGGTTTTGCTGCACCTGCAAAGACCTGTGCCAACAGCAGCCCTTCTGCTACCAGGCATAACTGCTTTGCAGGTATCACTGCATGCATTGGCCCAGGCCATTCAACACCAATAAACATTCCCCAAACCTCAACTTTGTTCCCAAAGTCCCCTAAGAACACCAAACAGAATTCCCTGTTTCCTCTTCCCCCTACACTAGAGCAGATTACAGGCCAAAGCAAGATTTCATGTGGTCTAAGTGCTGTGAAACTCTGTGGTGATTTAGGAATGTCACATGTAGCAGCGTATCATTTCTACCTCCAGCAGACAGCAGGAATATAGCCCTGAGCAAACACACAACAATTTCAAATAGATGAGCAATGCCCTGCTAGAATAATCAAGAATAGAGATAAGTAAAGCACTGAGACACCAGTTTGTCTGTTTGAATATATATATATATATATATATATTGCATCTTGGATTTTTTGTTTTGAATCATACAAACCAGACCATGCATTCTGCTTCTCTTTTACAAAACCAACAAAACCACATTGATTTTTTTGGAGTCAAGAGAAACAGGTCTTGCCCTACACAGCACATGTCAACTGAGGCATTTAAAACTATTCAAATCACAGTGAGGAGATGAAACCCTGCAAGTAAATTCAGTAAGATGCTTTCCAAAGCAAGGGTACTTCCCTTTGGTTTACTCACTAAGCCTTACCCTGGCTCACACCTGTCAGTCTACCTCCTGAACATTACACCAGTCTTCACAAACAAGCAACAGCCAGGGCAATCTCAGCCTGCTCTCAGTTTCTCTCAATCATCCTAAAATCTTCTGAAGCTGCTACAAAGAACTTTATCTGTATTCCATACACACAAGAAAAAATGACCCCTAAACCAGCCTTTTAACCTGAGAGATGCTGACTTCAACCCACTTGACAGATGAAGGGACTACTGCTTCATTACTATTTTAAAGACTCTTTTGCAGCTTCAGCATGTTCAAACCTCTTGCTACTGCTTATCCTTGTGATCCAATTGTCTGTCTGTCTCTCTCCAGTACACTAGCATTTTGTGGAAAGCTTTCTCTTAGAACTCTGACCCAAGAATGAACAGTCATTCTTGGCACAGTCTTTTTCTTGCAGCAGGTTATCTTCTGTCTTTCCAGAACTGGTAGAATACTTCACCAATACTGTGTATTATTGTTAAATCAGCAGCTAGACTGATGATTTTACCTGTAAAACCACAGATTAGATTTTATACATTTTTCTTAAGGCATTTATTTAGCAACAACCAACACAAATTCAATGGAAAAAATAGTATACCCTCTGTGTTACTTCTCTTTATTCATGGTTCAGACAGGGATCATTACTTTCAAGGAAAATTCAGTGGAAACAAGGCAAAGCCTCTAGTGAATGTTTTTGATTTAAACCCGCTCCAACCCCCGTTCTCTTTAACCAAAAGTCACATCTTAAAACAAGGAATAGTTGAGTGTGTTTCAAAGTTCATGGTGCAAAATAGAGGGGGATGGAAAAACCTCCTCAGATTAACAAAAAACCACAGCTATCCTACTCTATACATGAACAGTCATCTCCCTTCCCCTTTTCCTCTCTGCTTCTATTCATCTTGCAACAAAATCAATACATAAAGAACATCAGCAGCAGCTTTATCATAGGCAATGATCCTTTTTGGCATCAGTTTGTGATAAGAGCATTGATTCTCTATCTTTGAATTAGATGATAGCTGTGTAAAACAGGCAGTGACATCCGGCACGTGAACTCTTCACATCCGCTGCCGGTACCTCAGCCAGACGCAGACCGCTGCCGCAGCCAGCGCCAGGCCTGGCACGAGCATGGCTGCTAGAGGAAGCCCACCTGATTCTCCATCGCCCTGAGGGCCTACAGGGCCATTCTGTGGCTGCAACTACAAGGAAGAAAAAAAGACAAGAAGTAATTTGTGTCAGAGCCCATCACAGGAGAGCACTCATTTGTGTCTCAGGACCAGGTGGTTCTGGAAGGATGTGCAAGATAGTTTCCCCAGGTACCCACACACTCCACACGGGGGAGGGTTAGGACAGCTTTGGATCGACTGAGCTCTACTGCAGGGTATGCAGCACTACTAGGCACTCTCATGTTTCTCTGTCACTTTGTAAAGGAGGACACTAACAGCTGGAGCAGGGCATGTCTCACACACAGTCATACCTGTGGTGGGATGTACTACCCACCAGATCATCTCCAGGGGTCTTTACCAGCTAAAGAGACATCACTAGTTCTCTCTGATTTTCTTGCCTGCCCTGTAGACTGCTCCAGGAAATTTACTCTTCTACTAAGAGAGTAGAAAAGGGGCCTCAACCCACCATCATGTTTCAGGCTGATCAGTATTTCCTTTGTTAACCTCCAATGGCAGCCAGGGATGGTCAGACCACAACAATGAATTAAGGATTTCTCTATCAAAAGTGGTGGGATTATATTTAAACTATAGCAGCCCACATTTGTTCATTACTTTGTGGAGGGCTGCACACACATGAGTGTATGCACTAACATGAGTGATGACCTCTGAAACAACAGAGCAGTTTTGTCTCCAGTAAGATTTTGGCCTCTGAAGCAGAGCTGGAGAACCTGAGATTCTGTCTGCACAAACCTTTGCCCCTGAGAAAGGCGACCTGTGAGAAAACACAACATACTCCAGCAAAACAAAGACCTGGAGACTTCTCTGAATTGCTCTTCACCAATACTGTCACAGACAAATAATGCACAGGTGGTTACAGGCACAGCCAACCAGAGAAGGCTATAGTTCAAACAAAACCGTTATATGGGGGGAATGGATTAAAGCTAAAGGAAGGAAGGTTTAAATTAGATATGAGGGGGAAGTTCTTTACAGAGAGAGTGGTGAGGGGCTGGAACAGGCTGCCCAGAGACGGGGTGCATTGCCTCGTCCCTGGGGGTGTTCAAGGCCAGGTTGGATGGGGCCCCGCACAACCTTGTGTAGATCCAGGCCTGGAGGTTGGTGGCCCTGCCTGTGGCAGGGGGGCTGAAACTCTCTGATCCTTGGGGTCCCTTCCAACCCAGACCATTCTATGATATCAATCATGGAAACCAGTCTAAAATGAGCCAGAAACAACCCTAAGAAACAGGTAAAACATACCCTGCGCTGGATTTTCAGAGATACATCATAGCCTGCATTCCTGAACAGCTCCACAGCATCCTTGTGCCGCAAATCCTTCAACTCTTTGCCATTGACCTAGCAAAAAACCAAAAAGGACAACCAGTTGCTAAAGGGGAAAAGGCAAATTTGTAATGATGCAGGCTTACATAGGAAGGACAGGAGGTAAAAGTCATCTTCTTTCAAAAGATTCTGCATTTGGGGCATGATATTATAACCAACAAGATCCATATTCTTCTATACATATTAGAGATGTACTTTTATGCGGTGAGCGACACTAGGATAAACTCCAAGCCAAAACCTGGAGGTTCTGCAGTAACTCCCTAGAAGCAAAATCAGAATACAAGAAAATGTCTGTGTCCATTGCAACTTTTTACACTGTTGCTTTACTGAAAACAAAACAAAGGTACAATTCTGACAGCTAATGAAAAGAACAGCTACAGAAAAATTATTAATAAGACCCTTTTTCCCACATTGCTCCCCAGTCTACCTTTGCCAAATTTCTCTTTCAAAGACTGTTATAAACAAACATATAAAAACATATTATTGTAACGAAACAAAGACTTATATCCACTTGAAAGTGTTAGGATTTTTCTTAATTTAAAATAACATCTCATGACACAAGGTTTTAGACCCTTTTTTGGAGGTTTTTTGGACCTCACTGTAGCCTTCCAGTACCTGAAGCAAGCAGAGAAACAGGAGGGGAATCAGCTTGTTAAAAGGGAAGATAATGGCAGGACAGGGGGATGGAGTGAAGCTAAAGGACGGGAGGTTTAAATTAGATATTAGGAGGAAGTTTTTTACAGAGGGAGGTGAGGTGATGAACAGGCTGCCCAGAGAGATGCTGGATGCCCCGTCCCTGGAGGTGTTCAAGGCCAAGTTGGATGGGGCCCTGGGCAACCTTGTGTAGATCCAGGCCTGGAGGTTGGTGGCCCTGCCTGTGGCAGGGGGGTTGGAACTCTGTGATCCTTGGGGTCTCTTCCAACCCAGACCATTCTATGATAACCTCCTTAATTTCATTCACTAACATGGTATTCATCCTGACTTGTCTTTTTCATCTCCATTACCCCTAACCGTATCCCCTGGGATCACATCCAGTGCCTCCCTTCTCTTGATATTTAGACTCCACAAATACAAGTAAGTAAATATTAAACTATCAAGAAAAGATAAGTTAAATGGACAATATTATCCTACTATTATTTTCTGGATCAGTTTCAGGCTCAAACTAGTGCAAGGCACTCTGTAGAGGCTCGAAAGTTTACATGCAGAACATAACAAGCAAGTTTATAATAAAATTAAGGAGTATTAAAAGATTACACATCACACTTCTTCACTCATCACTTTGTAAGGCATGTTGTCTCGTATGATTGCCAGCTGTCTGAAGAACCAGTAGGACTGAACCTCAGTCACTTTAGAACATTTTTCTCCAAGGAGAAGCAGCCTGTATGATTCCTCATGAGCTGAAGTGAACGGTTCTATGGCCTAGAAGTTTTCTAGCCTAGAAATCTCCCTGAATAAAAAGATCAGTAATCACGGACTATCAGTCAAAAAACAGAAACTCAGGGGTGGAAGACCTGTATTTACACATGTGTAAATGATCACAGAATCGTAGGGATTGGAAGGGACCTCAAGAGAGCATCAGGTCCAACCCCTGAATGATGATTCATTGTGAGCAAGAGAAAGTCTGATAGACTTGAGAGGTGGAAGACCCTTATTCACACATGTGTAAATGACAATCAATTGCCAGCAAGAGATGGCCTGAAGGTACTCAGGGAGACAAGTCATGGAGGAAATACAAACGCAGCACCAAGGAGACCAATCAAGAAGGCAGAAGAGATGGGCCCATTGTAGAGGCACCCATCTCCCTAGTGCTCAAAGCTCTTCCGAGACCCCCAAGATGGTTCCTCCATGCATTTGCTCAGCATTACCTAATTGCATACGTCACAGCTTGTCTCTGGACGCGCTGCGGTGGCAAATCTGTACCTCATATTGCTCATCATGGCATTTCAAGAAGACCCAGGGCGACAGAAGAACGGGCTTACCGCTAAAATTTTATCTCCTTCTTGTAATCGGCCATCAAGGTAAGCTGCCCCATCCTTTTTGATCCGGCTGACAAAGATGCTGCTGTCATTGGAAACATACTGCTGATCTGTCCCACCAACAATGTTGAAGCCCAGCCCTAAGGTAAGCCAAAGAGAAAGCTCATGAGAGAAAGCTCAAAGCTTCAGACATGCTTTTTCTTGATGGGGACTGTACCTTCCCTCGTTGGCCTGTCTCCTCCACCATCCTAAAGCTCACAACACACCAGACTACATCATCCTTTCCAACCATCTGTGCCTAGAAAGGTCATTCTCATGAAACTGGTCTTGAAAGTAGAGGAGAGACCTGAATGCCTGAGGGCCCTGCTGCTTCATTCCATAAAGCATCCGTGAGCTGTTTTCAGGTGGTTGTTGGGGAAAACAAGAGGGATTGATCATTTGATCCAACTCTCAGCAGGAATATGCCTCTTCAGCACAGCGTGAAAGGAAAGGAAAGCAAAGCATTCTGTATTTCACAGGAGGCTATAGTAAATCATTACCTTCCAGCAACAAGAAATCATGCCTGACAAGCACTTCATGAGCTGGCAAACAGAGTTAGGAAAAGCAAGGAGCATTAGACCTTGTCTACAGATGAGGAAACAGGCAAGCAGAGCTGTGTTGCCAGCTTGAGGGCACCCAGAGCTCAGAAGGCTCCTTTTCCCCATCTCAGGAGCTAGAACTGGAATCCTTCACCTCCAAGAATAAGATTAGTTTAGATGCAGCTACTTCAAACTGTATGTAATCACTTTGTTCTGTTCCAGGGATTCAAAACATGACAGGAAAGAAAGTTCTCAGATTTAAAGCAAAATGAAAAGAATACACATACATTAAACAGAACTGATGTCTGTTTCACATTTCTGGTACAGTTCATATTGTTCTTTAAAGTTTGCCTCGATTACAGACCTCTAGCTGGAACCAGCTGCTGGATTAAGGTGCAGTTAAAGATTAGAGACTTTATTTGGTTTTTTTTCCCTCAAAATGCAAACCAAATTGAATTCAAAATCTGAAAAACCACAGGCTACAAGAGCACATTCCTAGCTGTATATGCAGCAAAGTTATTCTGTAAATGTTACGTGACAAGAGATGGGAAAGATTCCCTAAGAAGAGGATTGCAATGAAAAAGGTCAAGGAAAAGGTTTAAAAAAAAAATAATCAAATTATGATAAAAATAAAGGGAGAAAAAAAAAAAACCAACCCCAAACCTACGGTCAAGAACAGTTGAAGACAAATTCTCCCCATGTTCAGCAAGGCCAATTTATTTACTCTTACTTTCTCTCAAAGCTGGGACTAGAACCTTTGAGAGGGAGAATTGCAAATGAAAGCAAAACCACCTTTGTGCCTGCTGGGAAGCAGCGTTTTAAATCAGTCATAGTAGATCAAAGGATGTACAAGATGAGTCATGCTATTTTTAAGTGTGCATCTACAGCTGGGAAGTAAAGAAATATTAACAGCAATCTTGCCACACCTTTTTTTACCCTCTCCCCTTCCTGGCAGCTTCAGATAAACGAGGAAGAAAATGGAAGCAGGGGCACATTGAAGAAATATATTTTGCTTAGACTAATATCTATCCCAAGAAGGAACAGTTGTGCACAATAACACCACATTTATTAGGAATTAAAAAAATAATGAAATCCACAAACCTAAAAGTTGTTTGCCATGAAGCCAATAACCTTGGAACAGGGGGAATCGATACAACAGAAACTGTAAGTTTTCAGTGTTACAGAAATCACTGATTCTCACCTATATAAAACCCCCTCAAATAATGAAATTTAAGAAGCATAAATTTTGGAAGTTTTCACACATGATTGGAAAAATAATCAAAAGTCACAGCTTTCATCAGCTGAGGAAATAGAAGATAGGAGCAGATTTTTGTGATAAAAAGAGGCAACAGTTCATGCTAGACCAAGTATTCACAGGGTGTTTCACTGTGTCTTTCCAGCACTCAAACTTCCACTCGTGCTAAAAATATCTTCCCTGTCATTCCTTGAGCTCTCTGCTATTTGTCCCTTCCAGTTCACGCAGCCTTAGAAAGAGACATGGCACAGCCAGGAGAAAAGGAGCAAGATGAAGAAGAGAGCACATGGCACTAAATGCCTTGTCTACAAGGGACCAGATGTGGAATGTCAGAGCCTTAAAAACAGGCTCTGGGGTAAATGTCTGACCTTCCCTAAGGCTGCCGACCTCCCTATGCCTCAATTTAATCCCTGAAACTTAAAAAATATACTTTTAAAAAAAAATCACACCTGGCAGGATTAGTAAAAGAGAGATGGAATAATATCACAAATTGAACCAACAAAGTTATTTAGCTTTCCATAAAGCAAGATTTTTCCTGCCAAATTTCAGCGCAGCGCTTCAGAGGGAAATTTGTCAGACATACACAGGCTGTTTTGCCACTGTAAATATGTTCACCTCCTCAGCAAACTTCTGCCAGAGGTGTTTAGCATCAGACCCATTTTAAAAAGTTGCAGTCAAAACTCTGATTAGCGAGATTACAGGATTACGCTGTGCTTTACAGATAACAGCATTTTATTCCTTCCACAGAAATCAATAATAATTCACATGGTAAATGCATCAAGGTTGTAAGGGGCTGCAGAACCTTCCAATCAAGCAACACAGTTAGAAACCTAATTCTAAAAATACACAGCCCATCTTAATGACAGGACAAATGCTGCTAGTGGTAATCAGCCTTAAATTGCCATGGCCATGTTCAAGACCTCTCAACCCTGCCTTTCAACACCCCCTCCTACCTCCCTCAAAATTCTAGGTTACCAAATGTATGGAAACAGCTTTCTCATCAGAACCAGCTTCATTGAGCAAAGAAATTTTTACTGCCAAGCGTGGCTTCATTAACTTGAGCTCATGGTTGGGCAGGTAGGACTACACAGCCTTACCAGCAGTGGCTGCTCCAGTGAGGAGGGGAGGCAGAGGGCTGGGGTCACCCTTTGGGTTGTGATCTGTGGCCAGGACCAACCCCTGCCCTGCACAGGAACTACCTTCATCCCAATGAAAGGAAAACAGCACAAATCAATGACGAAGGTGCTGAGGATCCCTGGGGAGCTCGTGGAGCGAAGGCCAGCCAGCAGCCGCACCCAGCTGTGTGGACAGAAGGGCTGCCACGGTTTCTTCCATGCTCGTCTTAATTACAGAGAAGGCCTCATACACCAAAATACAGCTCCAGCTCCAAAGCTTCCCTAGAACCTGCGGTCTTTGCAGCCAGGGCTTTTCTCCAGAGCCATACGTTTGGTGCTAACTTGCCACACTTCAGAAAGTACTATTTGAATAGCATCACAACTCCTGTAAAAATATGAGGGGGACAGGTGTCTGGAGGTACCCAGGAGAGCACTCCCTGCTGCCACAGGAAACGCAAAGCCAAACACATGCCCCACCCTGCCATGCTCCCTTTCCGCTCCAGCCAGCACCCCTCACTCATCGCCCTAAAGCTGCCCCAAACGTGAAGCTGCCAGTATAGGGCGCCTGCTCTGACTAGCAGTTTTTTAAAGTTCCCCTTAATTTGGGGTGCCCAACGCGACTGAGCGCCGAGCACCGCCACATCACTTGAAAGCAGGAGGCGCTGCGCCGGGGATGGTAGCTCCTGGGAAAGCCAGATTCGGGTTGTTTCATCTGAGGCGCCCAGCGCAGCCGGGGCGCTCGGCCCCGCTAGCTCTCCCTCACGCGGCTCGCGGTCCTTCCCCGCGGCAGCGTACCGGCACGGGCACACCGTGAAGCCGGGAGCCTCAGGGCTGCACTGGAACCACCAGTGCCCAGGAGCGGGCACCGGCCTCGCCGCCGGGAAATCCCCCCGTTCCCGTTCCGGCCTCTCCGCCCCACCGGGCGCTGCGCAGGCCTCAGCGCGACCCGGGAGGCGCCGAGGGCCCGGCGAGGGGCGGCCGCCCCCGCCTTACCTGAGNCGCCGCGGAGCGCTGGGAGTTGTAGTCCGCGACCGGTCGTGCCGCGCCGCCTGGGAACGGCGCCCACGGCTCGCTGCAGGGACCCGGGCCTGGGGGCGGCGGGCGAGGCCGCTCCCAGGAAGGAGCGCCAGGGCCCGGCAGCGGCCTATGCCCGCGGGACCCGGGCCTCACAGCCAGCCGGGGGCCACCACGGCCGCGCCAGCACATGCCCAGAGAGCGGTACGTCCCTCGGGATGTGGCGGCCTGTGGAACGGGGCTTCTCCTTCCTGCCCCTTAATGCTCCCCGCGATGGGCTCGCACCACAGGGGCGGCAGAGGACTAGTCCCCGGGCAACCCTCCTGCCTGCCCGGGCGGCACAACAGCACCGCGGCCCCGTGCCCGCCGCCGCTTTCCCCCGTCCCTGCACAGCATCGTTGCCTAGCTCCGCTCTGCTCCCCCGCGTTGAGGTGGGTTTCTGGTTAAGGAGAAGGTGTTTTGCTAGGACAGGTGTAGCAGATAAATGGAGAGATGTGTGACCTGCTCCCAGACCTTTTAACTGGAGCTGATGGGCTGAAATTTGACAAGTCGACTGGTGATGAGCAAAAGCAAATCCAGTGCAGCTTGGTAGCACAGACGGCATCCATACCAACTCCTACTTACCCTGCAGTGCAATACAGAGGTAGCGGTGGTGTGTAGTAAGCCTGTTACTGCCGAATTCTGAACCACAGACAGCACCTGGACCTGCTGTGCTGAGCACTGCTGCTGGGAACAACGAATACTTAACTGTGTCACGCAGAGGGTTCAGTTTCCTCAAAACTCTGCAGAACAGCAAAAGGCAAAGTAGTCTGACTTTAACAGAGAAGCCACTTGAATCTAGGAGTTGTGTACCTCAGGGAGTTCTTGAACCAAGAAATTATTGGGGAAAAGACAGCAAGGCAAAATTTATCCCTATTAATTTCCTTACTAAACTTTATCCTTATCTGTTTCAGTACATGCTAGAAGTGTGGCAATACAGATAATGCCAACAGGGAACAATGAACATGGGCCAGTGCAATTTAATCACACAACTGCTTGGCGCTACTGGGACACCCGTGTCTACACACTGCGGGAACTTTCCTGAAGAAAACAAAGACCGGATGCTCTGGTCTTCAGTGTCACACTACTGATGTATTTATTCTGTATTGCAGTATGGATGACAAATGTTCTTGACTGCTCCAAGATTATCTACGCTTCTGTATTCCTGAATTTGATAGGGATAGCCAGCCTGGGTGGTGGATCTCTGGGTTAGAATAAGAGCGTGCCCCAAGCCTGAACACTACAACATTAATGCTTAGCACTCAGCTGAGTGTTAGAAAAACCTGCCCCAGAGGAGACAGGCATTCAAGCCCTCCATTACACCTGTGATGACGAGCAAAACCATGGCTTGTCTATCACAGGAGGACTTGTTAAACCATTAATACTGGCGTGCAGTTTCACACCTGTTTCCGTCCAGTTTCCACAGTTACATTGTACTGGATTATCTACCCTTACTTTTTGCCAGCAGTTAAAAACTCAGAAAAGCAAACTTGTATGATAGCAATCCATTATTTTTTTCTCCAAAGTCAGGTGCTACCAATACCGTACATAGCACAGTCCCTGAAGATACAGACTGTTCCTTAGAAGCAATTTTCATGTATTTTAGAGATGACAGTCTGAGCTTGGAACAAAACCAATTTTATCTTGCTCTGAGATAATTTTACAAGTCTGGTTTAGCCAGGAAGATATTTCAAAGAAGGAACATAGGTCAATCATTTTTACGTCTTCCTAAGCAGCTCCAGGCTTCACCCACCACTACTGACCCACCACATAACAGCTATGTAAGACTTAATACCTTGCTGCTCTGGCATAGACTTGGCATGGGTCTTCAGAGTCAGACACTTCCTCTAGTACCATTACATATACTAAACTGACTAACATCTCTTGGAAGATGGTACAGCAGTATTTGCAGGTTGCCTCTTCCATGTTCAGGTGACTTGGGTATTAGTTAAGTGATCGCATCCATTGAAACATTTAAAAAGGCAATTAAAACTAGAAGGAGGTAAAAAAAAGGGGAGGGAGAGGGGACACCAGAAGGGTTAGAACTGAGCTTAATATTTGTGCCTTCACACCACAGCAGAGTAGTGGGACATTTCTAACAGACCACCAAAACTGTTGAGTTATTTGTTGCTCTGGTGAAATCAGAGCCAACAATATTTTCAATGAGAAAACTTCAGCAAGGGAGCTCACACATTTTATAAAATACAGACAAGGTTTGTTGGGATGCACGTTTGTCTTGCACCTTCTCACATCCCACCAGGCAGGCAAACCAGGGAGATTCAGACTGGACCCCCTTGCTTTCTAAACCCCTTCTCAGAGAGGAGTCCAGCCCTCCTCTCAGACCTGTCTGTCCCATCCCAGCAGATGGATATGTGTAGAGGTAACCCCAGGGGCCAGGTTAACCCTCTCTCACCTAATCTCTTGTAACAACCACACCAGTGAGATGAGCTTCTATAACCTTCTGCACGGTGTTCAGGAGTAACAACAGTTACCCAGAGATCCAAGCAAAGCAGAACTTCACCTAAACGTGAGTATGACTAGAAAGCCTGCAAACAAAGCCACACCACACTATATTCTCAGAGCAACAGATTACAATTAGTGGAATTTAGCAAAACTGGAAACACTGTTACTGTTATGTGCCAGGAATGAGGTTAGGAGTTGAGGGAGAGATTCAAAAAGCGAGAAAAAGAGAAACAATAAGTTATCACCACTCAGGGATCCCACATAGATCATCATAAAGTTGTGGAGTGTTCTGGAAACCAGTCTGTGGGGAATGGGGTTCTCCCATTTGACCCTCCCAAACTAGGCTGATGGAGCCTGTTGAGCACCCCCATGCAGGAGTTTAGCAAGAACACACTCCACTCTAAGTGCTTCTCTGGTATCAGCATAGATCTATACTCAGCAATTTATGGTATACACTCAATCAACAAGAGCAGGCCATCAAGTCAACACACTGAGACTTCAGCCACTGATGTCTTTACAAAGCAAAATAAACAAGTCTGCCATACTTAAAAGTTGTGCATAGCTAGTTGGGAAGTGCTGGATGTAGTGCTTGTGTTATTTTTTATCTCCAACTTGCACCCAATCCACATCCCCCTTATTTGTCACATGCCCTCTCTCACACCTAAATTAAGATTGTTATTTCTCTGAGGAAAAAAACCACCACTACCACCACCACTACCCCCACCCCCCCAAAGAGTCTGGTTATAAAGGAATAAATTTGGAGTGTTAATCAAGGGATCATTATCTTTTCTTTTGACATAAACATGGGATTAAGTTTTCTTTGAAAACCATCCATGTTGTAGCAAGATAGTAAGTCTAGACCACTGAAGGTAACACCTGTTACCTCATTCCCCCAAATACAAGTAACAATTTAAGGATCCCTTTGCTTTAGACAAAAAGCCATGAAGAACTGTGAATCCCATCCTTTGTATTTCACACTCAGTCATAATGTAACTTGCCCTTTTTGGATGCAGAACACAACCATTTAAAAAAAAAAAGCACAAGAAATGTGTATTCTAACATCAAAAATATCATACTTGGGAGGCAGCAAGAGTTTATCACCATCCTTTGCAGTCACATACATCTTCCTTAGCAAATGTTGCAAAAGATTCTCCTATCTTAATAGAATGTTTGCTTTCCAAATGCAAATAATTTTTTTGGTAGCAGGGAAGTACATTCTAGCCTTTAATCCAGAAACACCAGTCCTTTAAAATGAAGTTTTCACTGGAAATCTGGACAACAGACTCCTCTTTATGCTGATCTAGTCACTGCTATAATATAAATAATAAAAATAGAAGGTATTGGTTGCTATTTCCACATCCCTTGTGCTTTATCCATCAGTTACATATATTTTATCTCCTGTTAAGAAATCAAAGATACAATGCTTCTGCACAGCCTTCCCTAGAGCTGCAACACATTCAGTAACAGTTTACTAAGGAATCACATAGTAAACCAAGAGAAACCCCACCCCATCTCCCTCAAGACAGGTAAAACATCTGTCACGTATCGCAGTTCTGGTTGAGGGACACTCACGGGTACTTCTAAGTATTTTAGGAATCCAATTAACTTGTGCAGCCTCACAGACAGCTCTTCTTAGCCACAACAAAATACGTAGCACTTCTCAAAAGAGCCCAGCAGCCAAAGCATGGGAAAGTTGCCAGAAACAAAAAAGACACTATGTTCTTGTGAAATGCCAGGTTTGGTGTCACTACAGTCCCGATGTGTATCTGATAGTTCAGAGATGCAATGCATACTGATTTGACCTGGGTAATACTTTGTCTCTCAAACCAAAGACCCTCTTCCCCACCATCTACCTCCCACCCAAAGGGTACTCCCTGGAAAGAGTTGGATGAGCTTACGCCACAGACACCTGCACCTCACTGCAATACCCCTTTCTTGCCTACTTGTGTGTCACAGATGTGAATTAAAGGGAGACTGGAAAAGTAATTTTCTCCTCTTTGTTTATTAATGAATGACAGAAGCAAGACATTCTCAAACATCTCTCCTGCTGAATTGGAGAAAACATTAGATGGAGGAGTAAATTGGAGCAAATAATTTACACCTGTTTTAAGAAGCTTACATTTGTAAACTGTTGATAAGGAGCACAAAAGCTATACCTACAGTTTACCTAACTACTTCAGTTAAAGAGCTCAAGGTGCAAAGAACAGCATGCCTTAATGCCTGCATTTATTAACTTAAAATAAACAGAGATAACACTTACTTTGCATTTAATGGTATCACATGAGATTAGAACTATTCAGAATGTGTTGAATTATTTTGATGAGTCTCCACTCAAGGGAGATTTCCCCAGCAGCATCCAAGGCTGCTGCTTGCTGTTCTTTGTGGTGGAATCGGGCTCACCAGCAGGTGTTCTCCTTTAGAAACTGCTGGTGTTTTCAGCATTTAAATCAACTTCTGTCATCTGTGGAACTGGGCCTTCTTCCCTCCTAAACCATCCTACTTTTCTCAATTCGTAACATAAGGCAAGGTTTACTGCAAGGATACAGAGAAGAAAACTAAGTAGCGTTACTTGTATTGTGGTTCTCTGAAGAATCTTCCTGGCTGACGGGGGTCCGCTGTCAACACTACCTCCAAATCCTTCCTGTTCACAGTGGGGAGGAGCCCAGCCATACCTGCAGTGACAGTTCTTATGATTGTTGCACACTCCTTTGCCATGACACTTTGACGGGTTACAGTCGTAGTTCAGCAGCGATACGCTGGTACATGTCCTGTTGATGCAAAGCATATCCCTCCCACATGGCGTGCCATCTTCCACAGCTCCCACGTCAGCTGTTGGCATCCCTATGTGATAGTCAAGACCCCAACACTTCTTACCTCCAACAGGGGTTTGGACTAGTGTCACGTGGTTCTGCAAGGAAGGCAGCTTGGCAGTGTTTACACACTGGATCCTACCACATAAGATATTCTCAACACTGCACTTTGTAAAATGGATGTTGTTACGAATACCACAATTCCCAAACCGGTCACCTTGAGTGTTCACTGCTTTGAAGCAATCTAAAGGAGCAGCCCTAGCTTGTTTGCCAAAGAGATGCTGGCACTGTTGATCGTGGGAAGAACATTTTCCTTTATAGCAATAAGCACCATCTTTGCAAGGGGTTCCATCCTGCATGTATACATCTGGTGGGCACAGCGGAGAAGTGCCATTGCAATACTCTGGCAGGTCACAGTTGCCAGTACTTGATCTGCAGAGTGTTCTTGCTGGAAGGACCTGACAGCTCTTGCAACATTTTCCAGAAGCACAGGCTGAACCTGGGGTTAACGTACAGTTCAGGTGACAACAAGGATCCTTTCTGCAGCTTGATTCTGAACCACAGTCACATTGCTCTCCCTTTTCTACTATCTTATTCCCACAGTATTCATGCTTCATAGTGTAGAAAGTGCCTGGCGCTGGTGGTTGACGAAGGCAGGCAGCACCACGCCCAAGCAGGTCAAAGTAGTCTTTGTAGCTGCAGTCACTGAACGCATCGGTGTCGACATTGCTCTCATACATAATACATTTCTTCCGTCTGCATTTACAGCCCTGATGATCATGGTGCATCCCGAGGGTATGGCCCAGCTCATGGACAAAAGTGGTGATAAATGAAGACAACTTCCTATTGGTGAAGGAAGACACTGCTGATGACCACCTGTTATCACATATTGACCCTAGAAATGCCAATCCCAGGCTCCTCCCAAATCTCTGAAATGCAAATAAGTGAGCGGTGTCGTGGCGCATCCGTGGGGACAGGTCTGACTTCCGCCATTTGTTGAAGTCGTCGAGTGTCTTGGGGATAGAGTTAGTAATGTTTATATGGTTGCCTTTAGTCCAGATCTCCAACCCCACAAGGAACAACCGAAGAGAAAGCTGTTCGTACAGAGCATCCCCAATGTTGAGGATTTCTAAGACCTGCCTCAAGACTTCAGACTCATTCCTGCCCGACTTCACAAACCGCACGTTGTCCACAACCACTACAATCTTCACATACCTGATGTGTGTCCACCAGTCCTTCAGCATCTCCTCCTCCTCCTCCTCCCCCTGGGAGGCCTTGAACCAGGGCATCAAAGCCTTTTGGTGCTGCAGCTCTCCTGGAGTGGAGCTGTTGGCCTCCTCCATGCGGTAGAGAAAGTGCTGGAAGGCCGGATCATCGGGAATGGGCTCAATCTCGTAGGTGCCATCCTCCACCCAGATCACACCGTGGAGGCCCCTGCCGCAGGTGCCAAGGGCCACCAGAGAGCTGGGGCTCCCCTGCACCTCACCCTGGTAGAAGCAGTTGTCCTGCACGAAGGGGTGCTCCTCCCAGCGAGCTCCACTCTTGCTGTAGGTGACCAAGGTGAAGGGGTGGGAGACCAGGCCCCGCCTGGGCCGCAACTGCAGCACCCGCGGCTGCCCTGCCACCTCCAGCCAGTAGGAGACAACCTGGGGGTTGGTGTCTGCCCGGGGCTTCAACTGCCGTGGCACCGTCACCCACATGGCAGTGACACGCAGCTCCCCAGACAGGTCCTCCAGGATCTCAGAGCACCCGGCCAGGCCCAGCAGCACCAGTAGCCCCAGCAGCGCCCCCATCAGCACTGTCCCAGGCCCTACTCTGTGCAGGGATGGAACCCGGATGGGCCCTGTCCTGGGGAACCGCCACAAGGCCTCCAGCCACAAGGCCTCCAACTGCCACTCGCCACTGGGCAGGGAGGGCTGCAGCTGGGGTGCAACAGCGGCATCGCAGCCGCCCTTCGCCTTCCCCCCAGGAAAACAGTGTCCTGCTGCCTGCAGACTCATCTCAGAGGGCTGCAAGGGCACCTCAAGACTTCTCTACCTTGTACAGATGCTCTTGTGGGGAGGAACAAATAAAGTAGCCTACCACAAGCACATTCTCAGCTTTTTATAGCCTTAATTTTCAAATTAATGGGTGTTTCTGCTTCTAAGCAGACAGTGAGGAGGGACCCCAGCTCAGCTTCACACTCATGACAGATGTCTCTGTTGAGCAAAGAGATCATTTGGTTAGCTCACAAGGGTGAAAATCAGTTTTAATAGCTCAAAGCATGGCTTTTTCTGTGTTCACTTTTTAATTAAAGGGTAATTTTTGAGTGGAGTGAAAAGAATATCTGAAAACAATTACTGACCTTACAGTACAGCTGGGAAAAAATATAGAATGGTTTGGGCTGGAAGGGACCTCAGAGACAATCTAGTTCCCATTCTCTGCCATGGACAGGGATACCTTGTACTAGACCAGGTTGCCCAAAGCCTCATCCAACATGGCCTTCAAGGGATGGTGCATCCACAGCTTCTCTAGGCAACCTGTTCTACTGCCTCACCACCCTCACAGAAAAGAATTTCTTCCTTATAGTTCATGTAAATCTACCCTCTTTTAGCTTAAGTCCCTTGTCCTGCCACTCTGTGCAGTGGTAAACAGCCTCTCCCCAGCTTTCCTGTAGCCCCTTCAGGTGCTGGACGGCTGCTCTAAGGTTTCCCTGGAGCCTTCGCTTCTCCAGGCTGAACAAGCCCAACTCCCTCAGCCTGTCTTCATATGAGAAAGCACTATCACAACAATCTATAGCTACTTCAGCTGCAGAAACACTTGTAACAGGTTTCCTCGTGATTCATCAGTGGTTTTCAATTATTTTTTTTTAATCTCAGAGCCCCCTAAGATGTTCAATTAAGGTGCAAGCTCCTGTGGAATTGAATCCTACCAGTAACCAGTTTACTTTTCTCAGATTCTGTTGAGTCTTTGAAGAATGGTATCACAGAATCACAGTAGATTGTAAGGGACCTCTGGAGATGGTCTAGTCCCACTTCCCTGCTAAAGCAGGTCACACAGGACTCTGTCCAAATGGGTTTTAAATATCTCCAGAGAAGGAGACACTCCACAATCTCTCTGGGCAGCCTGTCCCAGTGCCCTGTCACCCTCAAAATGAAGTTTTTCCTCATATTGAGATGGAACTTCCTGTGTTCCAGTTTGTGCCTGTCACGGGGCAGGAAGAGTCTGGGCAGGACCCATCCTCTTGACATCCACCCATTAGATCCTTAAAAGGACTGACTAGGCCCCATCTCAGTCTTCTCTTCTCCAGGCTAAACAGATCCAGCTTTCTCAGCCTTTCCTCATAGGAGAGTCCCTTCATCATCTCTGTCATACTCTGCTGGAACTCTCTCCAGTAGCTCCCTGTCTGTCTTGAAATGGGGAGCTCAGAACAGGACACAGTATTGCACATGTGGCCTCACCAGGGCAGAGGGGGAGGAGAACCTCCCTCAACCTGCTGGCCTGTTTAGAAACAGATCACAAAAACCCAGCAGTCTGGTGGGCCACAGGTTAAAATCCACTGTCCTGGCAAAAAGAAACAAAGCCTCCTGACTGTAGAGAGATCAGCAACACATCATTCACCCATCCCACTGTGAAAATTTTTCCCCACCACTTTGTTGTGGTTTAACCAGCTGGCAGCTAAACCACCCCCACAGCTCTTTGTTCACTTTCCCCCCTCCCAGTGGGATGGAGCAGAGAATAAAAAAGGAAAAGCTAAAATTCCTAAGTTGAGATAAGGACAGTTTAACAGGACAGAAGAGGAAGGGAAATAACAATACTGATAATGATAGAAGAATATACAAAGCTAGTGATGCACAGCACAATTGCTCACCTCCCAGAACCAATGCCGAGCTAGTTCCTGAGCTGAGTGAGTACCTCTCAGCCAACTCCCTCAGTTATATACAGAACATGACGTCATGTGGTATAGAATATCCCTTTGGACAGCTCAGATCAGCTGGGGGCGGGGGGGGCATGTCCCCTCCCAGCTTCTTGGGCACCCGCTAGGTTCTCACAGGCAGGGCAGCCCGAGAAGCTGGAAAGCCTGTGACTGCCCAGCAACAACTAAAGCATCCACGTGTTCCCAGCACTGCTCTCATCCTGACTCCCAAACACAGCATCCCACCAGCTGCTAGGGAGAAAATTAACTCCATCCCAGATGAAACCAGGATACACCCACGCACCTCTGACCCACATGAGGCTACAGAAGGACACATTTCTGGGTGGCACTACAGAAACCAAAACAACACTTGATGAAAAAATGCACCTTCATCTCCCAAGAGAGAAACCTTGGATGCCCAGCTGGCATTTACTTTGCCACTGAAAAAAAAAAAGAAAAATCTATGACAAAGCATATCACATCAGCTTTTGTTCTGCAGACAGCTCTTGGTTGAGTGAAGCCACAATCTATTTGCATAATGCATCCTTTCAATTTTTCTCCCGGGGAGCACCCACGTCTCTAAATAAAGCTAAACTCTCCCCTTTGCCTTGTCCATCCTACTGCCTGCTCGCTTCTCACTTGGCTCTAAGGACAGCTTGCCTTGGCCAACACCACCTGCTGACTGTCCAAATGGCATTTAACTTTCTTTGCTAGGGAAAAGTTACCAAAATTCAAAGTATAGAGGTGGAGTGGCAAAGAGGAATGGGGGAAAATGACACAGCCTGGTCAGACCTTACTTAGTGAGAAGCTGAGAAATTACACACTTCTGCTGTGTCTGAGACACCACTAGCTTTACATAGTGAATTAAGGTAGCTAGACTGCCCCTCTTCCTACAACCTGGCTGGATCTTTGCATGTGTGTGTACATATACACACATGCTTATCTGTTCATGTGAATACAAACATCTACATATACTTTCAGGCTCCCAACAGAAGCCATTGCCCCTTGTCCTGTCACTGCACTCCCTGCTGAACAGTCCCTCTCCCACTTTCCTGTAGGACCCCTTTAAGTATTAGAGCTCTAGGTCTTTTTTAGCTCCTGCTGCCCTGTGATTGAGGCCAAGAAACACCCTTTTCAAATCTGAATGGTGATTATCTAAGAGGAAAACTAGAGATAGCTCTCCTGTACCACCAAATCTCTCCTTTATGCAAAAGAAAGTGACACACAGGGCAAATTTCAGAGCTGCTTGCTTATTTCCCTTTCATCTATAAGCTTTACAAATACCGAAGGTCCTTTGAAGAACTTTGGACTTCAGCACTCAGGCTCCAAACCAAAAGACAGCCTATAAACACCAGAGAGAAAAGGCTTAGATTCTCATACACCAAAACCCATTACTGACTAGAAGACAGCTGCTTCACAACTTTTTGGCAGTAAATTACATGGAGTTTAACAGTAATATGTGGCATAATGTTGGTTGTGTAAGTTACTATCAAAGCTTACTTAACTGATTAAATAATTTTAGAGTATCTTGTCAGCAAGTAACAGGATCAAAAGATATTTCAGTCCTTCATTTCCTCACACAGCAAACCTTCAGCACTGAAAGACAGCAACAAAGAAATCAAGCCACTCACTGGTAACATCCCTTGCTGCTTTGTAATTCTCTCAGGAAGAGGCTTATCACATTCAAATGGATTGTTTCATGCATGGAAGCCATTTTAGAATCATAGAATACTTTGGGTTGGAAGGAACCTCAAAGATCACAGAAGTGCATCTAGTTCCAGCCCCCTGCCATGGACAGGGACACCCTCACTAGACCAGGCTGCCCAAAGCCCCATTCACCTTGGCCTGAAACTCCTCCAGGGATGGGGCTCCCACAACCTCTCCAGGCACCCTGTGCCAGGGCCTCACCACCCCCATAGTAAGGAATTTCTTCCTGAAGTCTAACCTAACCCTGCCCTCTGTCAGCTTGAAGCCATTGCCCCTTGTCCTGTCACTGCACTCCCTGCTGAACAGCCCCTCTCCCACTTTCCTGTAGGACCCCTTTCAGTATTGTTTGGCCACAGTTAGGTCACCCTGGAGCCTTCTCTTCTCCAGGCTGAACAAGCCCAACACTTGCAGCCTGTCTTCATAGGAGAGGTGTGCCAGCCCCTCAATCATCTTTGTGGCCTCCTCTGGGCTCGCTCCAACAGCTCTGTGTCTTTCCTGTACTGGGGATCCCAGAGCTGGATGCAGAACTCCAGGTGGGGTCTCATGAGAGCAGAGCAGGGGGGCAGAACTTCTATCCTCTCAATAGCTTAGATACTGGCACTTCACCTCAGGTGGGATCAGACCAGAAATCCATCCTCTTTAATGCCCTCTGACACTGGCCAGACATTTCTGCAGAAAGCCTGATGGCTGTTCAGTAATGCAGACGTGAAGACAGTCTGGCCCTTCAAATTCCACCCTCATCTCTGAATCAGCTCAAACCTGAGCATGGAGTATAAGAAATGTAACTCCCATTCAGCTTCCTTAACTCACCCCTCTATTCTTGTACTACAAGACAGAAAAAGAGCTCTCTGCTTCCCTACTTGCTTCACAGTACTCAACCTCATAAAGTCTTAACATCTATCTTTTCTTTCCTAAGGAACTAAAATCTTGGTCCTCAGAGCAGGAGAAAGTTTCTCCTAGAAAGCCACTCACTTTCTTGCCCTCCTCAAACCCCTCCATGCAAGGAGAGTTCTTTTTCAGACATTGAACTGTACAACACACTTTGAAGTGAAGCCCAGTGATGGTCAGAATACTTTGCTCATACTATGTATTCTAGCATCCATTTTTGAACAACAGCTGCAAGTGTTTTCAGCAATAGGCAAGATCTCTTTCTTCTGCTAGTCATGTCAAATCTCTCCTTGGTGTACAAGTAGTTAACTTTTCTTCCTCAAAAAAACCCACAACAAACTCAAAACAATCCACACTAGATCTTCATTACAATGCAATCTAGTCAATCTTTCTTGCTTAAGTCTTCTCAAATGACACACAAGTTCTTAGCAATATTAATAAGTACAAAGAATGGTAATTTCAAAGGACTTTATTCTGAACATCAAAAATCCAGCAAGGATTCTTGAGGTTCCTCACCACTCATGCCTCATTTCTGGAGATCACTCTTTCCATCGGAGGGGTGGATGAGATGATGGTTTTGGTGCTTTTCCTGAGATCCTTGCTCTCAGAGGAATTTCTTTAATACCATAAAGAATCAATACCCTTTTGTTCTAAGTGTATTCACACTACCTTGTAATTATTCAGTGCTGAAGAATTACCTCGGTCTTGTTTTGAGCATACCACAATAACTGCTTTCTGTATCTTCACTTGATTTAAGAGTTCACACTGGATTATTATCTATTTCTATCACCATCTGGACAAATTTGAAGGAGAGAGGCAGGGAGAGGGAACATTTCTGCAAGCAAGGTGCTTAAATAGCAAAGATTATAGCTGTCAGTGATGTCTCTTCCACTGCCCTACCTCCACAGGTCTAAAGGGCAGATGACTAATCAAGGAGATTAGATGCAGCCAGAAAGTGCTAGAAGGACAGAGGAAGAGATGCAATTGACATATTTGAGTTACAGTGGGGAGGGGGGAAAAAAGGAGAAACATAAACAGCTTCACCAAGCGTGCAACAGCAAGACATTTAATTTAAGCCTGCTTTACATCATCATAGATGTTTCTCAGAACACTAGTTTTATAATAAGAGACCAGTTTGGCCATTAAGCAAAATACGTGCCCAAGACTGTTTAGAGACTGAGAGCAGTTTAACATCTAATTACATGAATTTATCAAATCTTTTCTCTCTTATCTCAAGCATACTAGAGGCACAGTGATTTATAGCAGGCAGCCTAAATCCTTCAGCTGAACTTTTCTTCCTCAAAATAGCACGATATATTCCAATATGCAAGCAAAAAACCACTGCCAGCCCATATGGCATATTTGCTATTAACCAAGTAAGCATTCAAGAAAGGCATTCCAGCAGCCAGGAGTTTTATTTGCCAAGAATTCAGATTTTTTTTTAAATATATATAAAAGTTTTTTTCTTTTTACATAGGAAACCAAGACAAAAGGGATGCAAGAGTTCGTAAAGATTTCAGGAGGCTGCAAAATATGCCTATGTAGAAAGCATTCTCAGAAGCCAACATTCCAAATAAGATGACAACTGAAAACACCTACTTTGAGGCAGCTCATACCCTGACATTAACATTTCTGTGACAGGTTTCTACAGAAGTTGTTACAGGGACTTCAGGGACTTCCCTGAATTGTCAGTCTCAGTGGAGGAGCTGAAATATAAAGAGAGAAAGAATCTCCAGTTTTCCAGGTACTGACTAATGCAGATGTGTGACAGCTTCTCCCCTCACTGGAGTCTCATCCGTTTTTCAGGTGGTCCTTTAGTGCCAGCACTCTGCTGAGCATTCTTTACAGTCTCTTTTTCCTCTGTCTTGACAGCTTCAGGGGCTGGTTCTGGTTCCTTCTTGATTTGATCCACTTAAGAAGTAACAGCAAAAGAAAGTTAAACCTGCAATTTTTATTCCTAAAATACAATTCAGAGTACTTAGAAAATACTGTTGATGTCAAAGGTCAAAATTAATTTCAAAGGTGTAAGAATGACCAAGGACTTAATTCATACCTCACACCCATATGAATAAAAAAAAGTGGAATAGATAAAATTCATGCTTTCCCTGTTCTGAGGTTGCTTATGATCAACTCAATGCTTTCTTGAGCTTTAGCACCATGCAAAATCACTAGGAGCTGGACTGACTAAACTGTTCCCTCCATCAACCTTTCACCTTCTTCCTGCCTCAAACACCACTTCCTGCCTTTGGACTTTCAGGCAATGGTTTTACAGACAGCATGAGAAGGAGCAGAATACACACACCTCCCACAGACCCCCCTCCAGTTTCAATTTTCTTTTGTCACAGAGGATTCTTACTTTGTACTTTGCACAATTAGGCAAGACCAGAATTCCTAACCACCTCAGTAGCAGCAGCAAGGAGCTTATATGGCAACTGGAAGACACTTCTCTATAAAGCTTGTTCTTAAAAGTCTTGTGAGAATATTAAGAGTTTTACCTGGTATGGGCTTTTCTCCAGGTTTTTGCTGTGCGGGAGGAAGAACAAAAATAAAGCAACACATGAGTGAAACCAAAGTCATGAGTCACAGAATCACAAGGTTGGAAGAGACCTTTGAGATCACTGAATCCAACTGTACCTGTCCTCTACTGAACCATATCATGAAGCACCTCATCTACCCGTCTGTTAAACACATCCAGGGATGTGTGCCCCCTCCCTGGGCAGCCTGTTCCAGTGCCCAATAACCCTTTCAAGTGAAGAACTTTTTCCTAATATCCAATCTGACCCTGCCCTGGGGCAGCTTTGTGCCATTTCCACTTGTCTTGTCTCCTGTCACCTGGCTGAAGAGACCAACACCCACCTCTCTGCACCCTCCTGTCAGGTCACTGTAGGTGGTGATAAGGTCTCCCCTCAGCCTCCTCTTCTCCAGACTGAACACCCCCAGCTCCCTCAGCTTCTCCTCATAGGATTTTGCCTCCAGCCCCTTCCCCAGCCTGGTTGCCCTTCTCTGGACATGCTCCAGGACCTCGATGTCCTTCTTGTAATGAATGGCCTAAAAGTAAACACAGCACTTGAGGTGCAGCCTCACCAGTGCTGAGTACAGGGGCACAACCACTTCCCTGGACCTGCTGGCCACGCTATTTCTGACACACACCAAGATGCCATCAGCCTTCTTGGCCACCTGGGCACAGTGCTGGCTCATATTCTTAACCCTTATGCTTAACCCTTCCTATTATTTATTTAGAAATAGAAACCCAGCAATCCACTCTGATGTATAAGAGTTGGGGGTAGAAGAGCTCACTAAACTTATGCTAAAGAAAATCCAATTAACGTTTTATAACATTCAGTTTTTCCTCTGACAGCTGAAAGGCATTAAAGCAAGTAACAACACAGCCAGTCTTTCACACATCTGAGGGGTAGGCAGTTTTGTGAGATGCTGTAAACATAATTTCCTTTGTTCCCAAGATGAAGACCTGGTGGAACAAATAGCTATTAGAGACTATCAGAGGTAATCACAACAACTTCAGAGAATGCTAAGAATTTCCATGCTAATTAGCGAGCCACCAGAACAATGGAGTAACTAAACCAAAATAGCTGGGGTGGCTTGATTGAGCTCACAAAGCAGGAAACTGGAAGCAACAGCAAAATCTGACACCTGACAACAACAGACCCTCTGTGTTAAGATAAGGAATTTGCATAGTAAAATTTGCCCAGGTGGTTTTAACTACTCCTGCAACTAGAGAGGGGAATCATACACTCCAATCAGAACCTCCATTTCAAATTTATTATCCACATCATGTTACCATGGCTGAAAGCACAAGAAACTACCATTAAGTTTCATCTGTCAAGTACTTATGACTGCTTTAAGTTCTTAGTAAGTCACAGCAATACTATGGCTTCCAAGTGTCATACCTGAACAAATCTGGGTGGAAACTTTTGTCTTAGGTCTAAAAGCAAAGCATCTACCCGTTGTCTTTGGAAAATAGAACTTGGTTCTTCTTTCTTCTTGGCTTTTGGTTTAGTTTTCTCTGCAAGTCACAGAAACGTAAGAGAAAGCTGTATTAAAAGTTCAGTTGTCACACAACAAAGAGCTGCTATGAAAAACCAGTATTCAACTCTCCTCCTATCTTTACCTACATTTTGCCTTTGACATCAAGGGTTTTTTTGGCTTGTGGAAGACAGATGAAGGACAATTCCTACCTCCTGCCACACTGGTTTGGCTTCTGGAAATGCACTTTGGTCTCCAGAGGGTTGAAGAGTTGATGGTCAGCTCACTGTTTTCTTCTCCCACCCAGCAGTTCATCCCCACCAGCACAGAACATCAATATTCCTTCCATCTGTTTGTTAGCGAGTGCTAACTTACCTTTTAGATACTTAATCTCATCTCTGCACCATCACTGCGCATCGCCTCAAGCTTCTCCCTACCTTATCATCCCTGTCCAAAAGTACCAGAGCAATTAGGAATCATCGTACCTCGTTCTTCTTGATCTTTGAAATGCCACCAGTAGCCCTTGGATGGGTGATAGCGACAGTAGGACATGGCTTCTTCAAAAGCAGACTGGATTCCATGTACCGCGGTGAGCTTTCAGAACAAGAATGTAAGGCAGGGTTCAAAATTTAAGGAGAAAATACAATATCAATTTTTGAAAGCAGGGACTTTAGAATTACTATTCTATATTAATTTTTGTTCTGGGAAGGGAACTTGGAATCTAGTTTTGGACTAAGAATGTAATTTCTCTTACAAGACACTTTATGAAGCTTTTCCTAAAGTGACAGAGACTAGCAAAGGCAGCAGCCCGCTAGAACACAAGAAATTAACTCAAACCTGAGTACCCCATTTAAAAGGAAATACCACAACAATTTAAAAACATAAGTCTCATTTAAAGAGAAGTATTAGCTTACCTTAACATTCCAAAGCAAGCTTCACCAGATATGTATTTAATCAGTATTTCCTAAGTATGTGTCATGTAAATTTTCTGCCAGTTGTATGGCTTCAGTTATTCTGATCTTTCATCCTTAAATAACATATCCTACTTTTTGAGCCACAGCATCTTTCATTTCCATGTGGGATGCACACCGTATTAACCAGTGGGCTTTGGTTTAAGTTACTGCATAATTCATAAGATCTTCCCTCAAAACAGCAAAGGAGGGATTTAATCAGTCTGGGGAACAAGCAAAAGTAAAAAGCAGATAGAAACTGGTATACATCAAAGACATGGAACACTTACAACTCTGGAGTTAATGACGGAGCCTAAGTCAGGTGCCTGGTAAATCACTCCTGCGATAATATAGTAGTCGGCCAATGGAATAACTGTGGAGAAAAAGAAAAACTAAGAGGCAGGATCAGTTTAAAGCTTGGGCTGAAGAGTGGGGATTTGTTGCTGAACTCAGTAGTAAGAGCAGAAACTGTAATATTCATCTCATCACCATTTTTTTTTCCTTTTTAACCTTTCTCTTCACTATGCTTTAGCCACAGACAGGTAAGGGGAAGAAAAAACCATGCCCAAGGTCTGCTTTACAAATAGAAAAGCATCAGCTTCAAGTCCTGTCCTACTGCAAACAAGTAACTGACCAGAGTTGGGGTTTTCAGATCTACACAAAAGGAATCAAATCAACTGCCCTGGAAGTAGTTTCACCTGCCTTTGCTACTGGCAGAAACCAACAGCAATGTAAGATCTCATTCTTCTGGCCTCAGCTTTCTCCAACTTGTACAGTTCTCTTAACTAGATTTCCTAGACCAAATGGCAGCTAAGCACATACAGAGCACACCTTTCATACTTCATAGCATTCTGCTAATAATAATAATAAAAAAAATTACCTTCCAAAGACATTTGCTAAATTAGATTTGAAACTCTTACTTGACTGATAAAAAAATCTTGTTCCTTAAAGCTGAAACAAAGGTACCTCACAGTTGCCTCCGTAATTCTCTGCCAAGCATTCTTCAATTGAGAAACTACAGTAATGCCACCAGCCCAAGGATCTTACCTAAGCATGCCTTTGTTCTCTGTCCTCCACCTGTATCAAAACAATTTGTCTGAACCTTTTTGCAGCCCTGAGGACAAGAACTTAGGAGTACTCGTGGATGAGAAGCTGGACACGAGCAACCAATGTGCATCTGCAGCCCGGGACGTGGTTGGCCTTCTGGGCTGCATCAAAAGAAGTGTGGGCAGCAGATCGAGAGAGGTGATTCTGCTCTGGTGAGACCTCACCTGGAATACTGTGTCCAGCTTTGGAGACCTCAACACAAGGAGGACATGGACCTGTTGGAACTTGTCTAGAGGAGGGCCACAACAATGAACCAAGGGCTAGAGCCCCTCTCCTATAAAGACAGGCCGAGAAAGAGTTGGGCTTGTTCAGCCTGGGGAAGAGAAGGCTCCAGGGGACTTTACAGCAGCCTTCCAGTCCCTGAAAGGTGCCTCTAAGAAAGCTGGGGAAGAACTGTTCATGAGGGCATGCAGCAGTAGGACAAGGGGCAATGGTTTTAAACTCAAAAAGGGGAGATTTAGGTTGGGTATTAGGAAAAAAATTCTTCACTATGAGGGTGGTAGATCACTGGCACAGGTTGGCCAGAGAGGTGGTGGAGGCCCCATCCCTGGAGACATTCAAGGTCAGGCTTGATGGGGCTCTGAGCAACCTGATCTAGTGAAGATATCCCTGCTCACTGAAGGGGGTTGGACTAGATGGTCTCTGAAGGTCCCTTCCAACCTTACACATTCTGTGATTCTATGATTTTTCCAATTCATCCAGTACCTGCATTTTATGGAGCTTTACATTACAGCCAGTATCCACAGCCCAAATAAAAACAAAAAAAAAAGAAAAAGAAAAAAAAAAAAAGAATTCTCAGCATTTCCTTAGAAACAGTCACAGCTCTATACCAGAGCACCCTACTTTCCTAGTCAGGTACCTCCACCTAATGATTTGATCTCAAGATTTTTCAAAAATCACTTCAACCAGGCAAAATCTTGGCTTATAGAACTTAAAATATAAATATACTTCATTTTAAAAAACTACACAGAAATCCTAAATCAGGCCTGCACCAGTCTCAAGTACTCAACACTACCTGTGAACACAGTAAGTTTTGGTTTTCCATTCCCATTCTCCCCTCTCAAATACATATCTCTGCCAAGATAAAACAAAGCACATGAGTAACACAGGAGTTAGGGATCCATGTGATTCAATCAAGGTACCTGGCATGAACAGTGCAGTCCCAGCATCCCAGTGTAGTTCCACCAAATGCCTATTTGCATTACAATGAAAGCCTCAACACCTCTATTGTGGAAATCCCAACACTACTCTTGAACTACTAAGTGTCAAAACAGGACATTAAGGGCTGCATGAAATCCATACCCACCTTTTAAAAGCCAGATTAAAAACCTTTAATAAAGAAACAACTCCAAAAAAAAAATGTATTAAAGAAGGAATCTATGTTCTTTTTCATGGTGGAACTACAGTATAAAGAGGCCATCACCTGACATAAGCAAATAAAAAGCACTGCTAGACAAGGTAACGTCCTGTACAAGGCCAAAATGCAGATGCAGAGCCTAAGTCACTAAAAAAACCCAACCAAAAGAGGTTAAGTAACTAGCATTAACCTGCCCTGTCTTTACTATGAAGTTTACTCTGAAATAACCTAAATTATTTTATATGTATGTGCAGTGAACACAGAAGACAGTCCAATAACTACTGAGATGTGGCTACATTTAAAATTAATCTCTCAGAAACAAATTTAAGGTTAACAAGGAATAATAAAGCTGTTGTGTGCAAATGAGGGGAAAAAAAGCTAGGGAATTTCATTTAAAACTTGGAAAGATCATCAGTGACACTGTAAGGAGGAGTGGTGCTGTTGTCACAGGATTCCCCTCATGATTCCAAAATACTCTGTTCTCAGAAGAATAACCAAAACATGCATGTGTGGTATCTCATCATTTCTTACACAGGTTGTATTCTTCTACTGAAGAGATCCTACTCAGCAGTATAACCAATCCACAGCTGAAGGTGGAAACAGCACAGAGTAAGAGTGACATGACACAAACAAGCATGAATAATCCCTCTACCTAACTAGTTCTCCAAAATAAATAATTCAGATACTAGGCACTTCAGATTATTAGCTCAAATTAAACTAAATTTTATCAGCTCCAGGCAAGGATACCACTGGCCTTATATCCAAATAGTTAACATGGAAACTTGTGCATCGCCTAACAGATGAATAGGACCTCACATGAGTGCTGTCATCAATCTCTCATGGCAAAATACACGCCAGGGCAGCAGCATCTCACTGCACTCTTCACATTTCACCACAAGATGGCAATCCCTGGTACCAGCACACAAGAGGTCATTCTGCTAAAGTACCTCCTCCTCACCTCATACCCTTTTATTTAGATTTAAGGCATAAAAAGGAAACCAGAAACCAGACAAATTAGGAACACATGAAAGTGACTCACTAACATGGACAGGAACTGAGTGACCTTACCTTGTGTGGGAGACTGCCTTTGCTGCTTTCGGATAATGAAGAGAATGGGCTCTTGAGCGTGAAGAAGGATGTACTCCACTCCAACCATCTGGCTGAAAAAGAAGCAACCAGAGTAAGTATCTTCCTCTAAGTGAAATCTGTAGAAAGAGGTACCAAAGGACCTGGCAGTAAAGGAACAAGTTCTGATGCTCTGGAAGCAACTGTATGTATCGTGCAGTAACTGAAGGCACAGGACTTTTGAAGCTCGTTATCCAAACCTGGCTGCATATACCCAGGGAGTTACAACAGCCTGTCATGACATCCAAGTGGAACACATTAGCAAAAAAACAATTAGCACAGCCCATTAACGATCTATCACCACAGAGGTATCATTTAAACACCAGATCAGTGTATGATGCGACCATCTGCATGTCTGATGTGAAAGCCTCTCAGCAACCGCATCTGAGCACAAGTGACTCTACCAGTGAACCTCTGGCTCAGCCTGCACACTGCCTGTCATATCGTGGGGTCTTTAAATAGCTCTCAAACATCTCGCTTGCGCTCAGTGTAGCAGATGGGGAATGGCAAAGGAAGTTAACTTCTGCATACTGCAATCTCATCACACAACCATCTGTGATCAGGTTATTTACAATGCTCACTACTTCCATTATCTGTACTAGAACGCCATCTCTTTGGAAGAATTACCTACCAATTATGGCACAGAGCCAGCAGGCCATGGAAGCCCAAACTGTGAGCTCAAAGTATCCTCTAATATAAACAGCATTCACCACAGAAAAACATTTAACTATGTTACAATTACACGAGTTCTGCTGAGCTGGGAAGATCAGAGAAGACAGCTTTTCTAAGTCAGAGAAATATCTGAAAGGTGATTTACTGGAGTCTCAGAACATACAGGGAATCCTTCATGTTTAACACCTTCTTGAAAAGGCATAAGAAGTACAAGACAGCCAAATTTAAAAAAAAAAAAAAAAGGCAAAAAAAGCTAAAAAGCTAAGAAGCTGGCAAGCGTTGGGACTAAAAAGTTCAGAATAGGAGGTTTCCAGCATGCTTCCAATTCAACCATCAAGGCCACTGGATGGAGGGACAAAAGGACGCTGCACAGGAAGCAGTTCCAAATTACAACTTACTTCAAATGGTCCAAGGTCATCCGCTGCATTTTGACAACTTCATTGTTACATGTTCGGTCATAAAATGGGTTACTTCGCTCTGAGAAATAGTCCAACACACTCCCATTGTTTAATATTGGAATCCAGGAGCTGTCAACCCAGGAAATTCCCAAGAGATTATCTGGAAAGAGAAATCAACACTGAGTACCAAAGAAGAGAGAAACACTTCCAAGAGTACAAATACTTCCAAGAGTAAACTGCCACCAGTTAACGCTTATAGCAGTAAAAGGAGGTGGAACATGGCCTCATACAGATCACTCCTAACTAAAAACATGTTTCATAGATTTCAAATAATAATCAACATCCTTTAACCCTCTGCAGTTCTGCTGTAGGCACACAATAGAAACGTAAGGTGGTTTTACTACAGCATTTTTCTTTCCTAGCCTGCTAGCATACCTTTACACCTCCAGACCATGAGGAGCAGGGTCTGTGCTCACACACATGTACGCTGTGTTAGCAGGAGGGAATTTGCTCTGGTGCTGCACATAACATTACCATACTGCAAAAGGTCTGTGGTGTTATACACAGTCCATTTTGTGAACCACAGCATTAGCTGAGTAGAAAGACAACTCCTTTTAAAAGCTAGGGCTCTGGCAAATTGACCTCACTAAATTAAATTAGAAACAGGGGTGAAAAAGGGATACACCCCAGACTAAATCTGAGGCTTATCGTGCTTAAAACAGTTTCTTTCATACAAAAATAAGTTTCCAAGCTGTAAACTATGATGATGAAAAATATGTACAACATTATAGAGATCTATTAATTTAACCAAGTATTTTCTTTTGCTAAAGCCAATGAGTAAACTACTGAAAGAAAACACTGGTGTTAGTAACCTAAGATGTTTGCTTATTAAAACACAGAACACTACGATATCACAGCAGCTGATTATGTTGTGTTCCAAAGATGATTATTTTTGATGTGGGAGAAGTCTATGTTAATTTAAAAAACCTTAAAGTGGCAGACAAAAATACTGTCTTTAGACAGATGTTTCCCAGTTGTCCTGAACAAGAGATTTTATTCCTGACCCTGCAATTAATCTGCAGCAAATTTCTTATTCACTAGCTCAGCGGATATCACAGAAATCTAACCACCCACTGTTAACAAAAGCAAGCTTTTAAAATCAAACATACTCTCTAACTGCAAATGTCAGTCAAATACCTACAGATCTGGGGACGTTTGACTTAAAATCCATGAATTATTTTTTTTAGTAGCACTGCAGCAAAAAGATGTTCCTCAAGCAGATCAAAGAAAACCAGTGTCAACAATTGATTCCACAGTCACCAAATCCACTAACAGTGAAGATCCATGGGGCTCCTTGAAAAGCACCCTGAAGTTCATCTGTTTTAAATTACAGCAGCGTCAAATATCATTTTCAAGACAGAAGAAAGCAGGGGAAAAAAAGGCATGGATTAAAATTAGAAAAGGTAAGTGATGAGAAGTCATCAAAGACCAAATGAAGAAGTCAAATTCCCTTCTGGCAGGAACCATTCCCTTACATTCACGCGTTATATACACACACAAACTCACACTTTACCATTCCACTGTGAATATTTTACTTCTGCACGCTTAAGGATACCTGGATCAGTTCCAAAAGTGTCAGCTCATATACTATTAGCAGCTTCTCTGAGGAAGTTAATAAAGTAACACTAGCTGCCCACGAAACAAGCAGCAGAAATAGTCAAGCATAAACCATTTTGCTTTGTTAATCTCATTCATTTTATATCACATACACTATTCCCTCTCCTCAGCATAAAAAAAGAAATCTCAAAAATACATCGGTAAGATCTGTTATTAAGCACCTGAGCTATGGTAGTGCTGATTATCTTAAATGCCTTTCAAAGCCAAAAGACAAGCTTTCCTTCCCCAAAAAACCCAAAATCTTAACCAAGTGCTTGCATTCTCACCACAATAAAGTCTCAGGTTTCAAATACAAACTTTTTGTGCTTGTACAATTAACAATAACTACAGTTCTCAAGAGGAATGCCAGATAAGCTTCATGTATACATAGTTACAATGATGTAACTAGACTGATAAATGTATCATAAAACAGAACATTATGTTATGCTTTCAGGCTCAAATATCCATAGGTGCTTAGCACCTGTATTTATAATTGCCTTCATAACCAGCAAGACTGTTCTCTTAAACTACTCTTCGAAAAAAGGAGAGGAAGAGCAAAACCAACCATGAACCTGACGTGCCAGTTATTCCTGTTAAGAAAGGAGTAGTTCTGTTGATTCTGAGTATGAGCAAGAGAGGATGGTGTCCCTGTTTTTCACATTACTTTCAAAAACAGGACATCTCTTTGCTTGAATTTGCATCATAAATGCAAATAAAGTGGTTCTGACAACACTGGCAATCTGTCACGAGTGTCAGGACAATTTGGGAGACAAGACAACAAGCCATGGCAAAAGGAAGAGGAGAACAATGCTGTACCTGGCCTTGCCAGCTAGACAGCGCAACAGAAGGCTTTGACAAACTGAGAAGAACAGTAAAATAGTTTGATAGCTTAGAAGTATGCCTCAAAATCTTCTTAATATATTGAATCACATTAGATATGCTAATTTTGGGCCCCTCACTACAGGAAGGACATTGAGGTGCTAGAGCATGACCAGAGCTTGTGAGGGAAATGGAAGACAAATGTTATGAGAAGCAGCTGAGGGAAGTAGGGCTGTTTAGTCTGGAGGAGGCTCAGGAGTGACCTAATCGCGCTCTACAACCGTCTGAGGGAGGTTGTAGAGAGGCGAGGGTTGACCTCTTCTCCCTAATGACAAGCGATAGGACAAGAGGAAATGTCCTCAAGTTGCACCTAAGTAAGTCTAGACTGGACATTAGGAGAAATTTCTTCATAGAGAGGGTTGTCAGGCATTGGAATGGGCTGCCCAAGGGGGTAGTGGAGTCACCATCCTTAGAGTGATGTAAAAGATAGGTAGACGCGGTTCTTCAGGACATGGTTTAGTGCTGGCTTTGGAAGGTTAGGTTGATGGTTGGACTTTATGACCTGAAAGGTCCCTTCNAGTGACCTAATCGCGCTCTACAACCGTCTGAAGGGAGGTTGTAGAGAGGTGAGGGTTGACCTCTTCTCCCTAATGACAAGCGATAGGACAAGAGGAAATGTCCTCAAGTTTCACCTAAGGAAGTCTAGACTGGACATTAGGAGAAATTTCTTCATAGAGAGGGTTGTCAGGCATTGGAATGGGCTGCCCAAGGGGGTAGTGGAGTCACCATCCTTAGAGTGATGTAAAAGATAGGTAGACGCGGTTCTTAAGGACATGGTTTAGTGCTGGCTTTGGAAGGTTAGGTTGATGGTTGGACTTTATGACCTGAAAGGTCCCTTCCAAACAAGACAATTCTATGATTCTAGAAGAGTTTCAGGGAAATTGAGTAGATTAAGACAGAAGGTTCTCACAGCAGCTAATAACTTAATACAGCACTCCTCTGTTAATCGTCCATGTAGCTCCTTACAGCAATCTGGAACGAGGCAGTCAGAACTGTAAACAGGACTGCAGACATCATCACATAACAGGTAGATGAAGCACTTTCGGAGATGCTTTAGTGGTTATGGTCATGTAGGGCTGATGGTTGGACTTGATCTTGAGGGTCTTTTCCAACCTTGGTAATTATATGATTAAGATCACTTTTTTTTTTTAAAGGATAAAACCTCTGTGATATCTTCAAAATTAACCCCTCATAAGCTCTTCCTAAACAGCTGCTCTTGGCATTCTCTGAGGTTCCAGCACACAGGCTTTCGGTGTGATTCCATTCAGATGCACTGATAGAGAAAAAAAAAAGAATTCCTTTCTAATGCCCTCCGAATTCCCTGATCCTCTCTCAAAGTTCAAGCTCTTCACATTAGATTAACTTGTATTTCCTACCACCCAGCCTGCCTCATCACATCCACACTGCCATTACACTTAACTCGCTGCTTTGGCCTTGTGCAAGTCCCACCCGTTCCTCACTTCTCTACAGACCTCAGAGCTACATCACAGCTGCTCCCTTATCACAGAATCAGAGTCGTGGGGGTTGGAAGGGACCTCCAGAGATCATCGAGTCCAACCCCCCTGCCAAAGCAGGGTCCCTAGCTCATATTGCACAGGGAGGCATCCAGACGGGTCTTGAATCTCTCCAGAGAAGGAGACTCCACACCCCCCTGGGCAGCCTGTCCCAGGGCTGTCACCCTCACTGGGAAAAAGTTCTTCCACATGTTGATGTGGAACTTCCTGTGCTCCAGCTTGAGGCCACTGCCCCTTGTCCTGTCCCCACAGAGCACTGTGGAGTTACCTTCTCCCCCGGACCTCCCCATGCCACCCACCAGAAGGGAGGCCCGTTTCTCCTGAGCACGCCCTGCTTCACAGCCAAGAAAACGGCTTTTTGCCCAGTCCGCGTCCGTCCGCCCTCCACCCAGTTCCCTCTCATGCCGCCAGTGCTTCAGCAACGCCGCTAAACTCGCATTAAAAGAGACGGGCCCCAGCCAGCCAGGCCGGTGGCCATCGCCACCACCCCCTTTCGGCCGCTGCTGCTGCGCGCACAGCCCCGCGGAGAGACCTCGCCCCTTCGCGCTCCGCCTCGACAGGGAAGCGGCCCCTCGCCAGGACCCGGCCCGCTAAGTGTGTGTGTCATGTTTACCTCGGATATCCACAGCCGCCATGGCTGCGCAGCGCGCTTCCGCCCGGCGCCCTCACAGCTGGGAGGCGGCGAGAACAGGAAGCAGGGTAGAGCGGCAGTGGCGGCAACAGAGAGGAGAGACAGAGCGGCACCAGAGCCGTATGGGACGGGCGGGAAGAGGCGGACGCGGGGGTAAGGCCTCCGGCTGGGGGGCGGGCCCGGCTACGGGGAAGGCCATCCTGGGCGGGGCGGAGGGAAGGGAAGGGGGCAGGAGAAAGGGAAGGG
>VZTU01015901.1:112496-133964 GCA_013400835.1 Zapornia atra
GAAGGGGAAGGGAGAAGGGAAGGGAAAGGAGAAGAAAAGGGGGAAGGGGACACACAAGTGTGAAGGGAAGGGCTGCGCTGCCCCAGCCTCCCACCACAACTGCAAGGTGTCCTGCTTTTCACCCATGAGTGATGCATAACCAGAACAACAGCATTACTGAGGAAAACTAAATGCATTTTTAATGCTAATTTGGAGCTGTTTGTTAAAAAACTCCCAGAGATGCAGGCATTTTACATTGATTTTCACCCCATCTTGGCCCTCTGGTAAATGGCAGTCCCTTTCAAAGTGAAAGAGACGTGGGCTGCGGGTTCCTGCTGAGCGGCACATCCATCCTGGATGAGTGGGCTGGGGCAGCCCTGATTTAGACTGCTGTGTGGGAATAATGCAGGACTTCTCAGGTCACACCACCAGAACACTGCATGGTGCCTGTCCCGAGGTTTGGTCTGTGGCATTTTGACACTTAAGAGATATCAGCGGTCAGTTACAGGGTGAAGAACAACATTCAGTGGGTGGAAGAATATACACATGCGGAAGATGAACAAGCTTTTTATTTGGACTGATAACTACAATCTACCAAGCCATTGTACTGAGTGCCCAACACCCCATGTCCCACTAGCGTAGCTCCGTGTGCCTGTCTCACCCGAGCCTTTGTGGGGGCCTGCCAAGATCAGACGTTCAGGGTCTGTGAAGTGAGTGTGGGGGTTATCACCTCGCTGATGGCATGCCAGGGAGGTAACTGGTGATGGAATTTCTTCCCCTTCTTTTGGCAACACGTATAGCGTGTATAAGTACAGGAAAGGGATATTATTATTGTACAAGAGCAACCAAAAAGTTAGGACAAACTAGACCAATGAAATGTATTTGCTTTTTATTCAGTCCTCTTATACTGATGCGTTAGGATGGACTTTAATTGCACAACCACATACTCCTCTGGGTCGTTTTTACCCCAGGATTCCTGTCTCGTTGAGTATGTTAGAGTCACTGCATGCCATGCAGATGCACTGGGTTTGTTTACTGTGAAGGAGAGCTGCCTGCAGAACACATGCTTTACGTGTTTCAGACATTGAAAGATGTCAAGGTACAAAGTAAAGGTTACAGAAAGTAACAAGATCAAATAGTTAAGGCAGAAGAATGCTCCTTTGGAGAACTGGACTCTGTTCTTGCCAGTGACAAAGTCAAACACTACATTAATGAACTTTTTCTTCAAACTTTCAGAGTTGTCCAGTAATTTCAGTTCCTCATTTATTGTAGACCAACATGTGTGCTGAGCCTTCACTGCAAATAAAAATTATGGTAGTCATACTTTGTATGTTTTATAATTCTCTGCTGTCTGAGAAGTCAAGTTCTCTGAAATCTCTCTCAGTTTAAGCACCCAAAATAACATCTTTGTAATCTCCATGCCTCAAGGCTGCATCTCTAAAAGGACAATGATATCAGGTCCCAGGTATTTAGGACTTAGGTGTTTAGGAAAATAAAGTACTGAACAGATGAGCACTGTCCATCCTTAACACCAACTACAGAAGAAAGCCATGAAAACATGGTAGTTTTCAATGGTACAACTACATTAAAAATAAAAACTAACCCCAGTGTTTCCATTTTCTTATTTCCAAGTGCTTGTCTTTGTTATTGAGATACTGTTCTGTGTAATACACTTCTTCACCTGGTAATTCACTTGCGAACGCACTGCAGATCCCCATTCATTAGTTAACTGCTACTCGTTAGCAGTTTCTACCTTTGCCAAACACTTCTCTCTAGCATTATCCACAGCAGAGTATTTCCAAATAATACTATGATTGGGTTGCCATTCTAAACCAAATGTTTAAACATCCCCATCACCAACGATCCTCCCAGATAGCAGAAAAGCTGTCTGGGACATAACAGCCACCCTTCTAGAGCATCTCTGATGCCACTGTCTCATTCCATTTTTGTGCAAACCATTTCCCTTCAGTAACAATGGGAACTCAACCTCCATTTTAATTATGCATGTGGTCCATCTTTCCTGCTGACTTTGCACCTCTCCTGAGCAAGTGTGTCTTTGGATGAGTTAGGGGCTGAAAAGCAAATACTCCTCAATGGGAAATAATGGGGTTTGATGGCTTACAATAAATCTTCAATTACACGGTGAGACTAGGTGAAGCACTGCTGGAAAGAATTGTTCATCTGATAACGTTTCACCTTCCACTGCAGCTTAAAAGTCTCGGGCTTTTTCACTTGGCTTCCTCTGGAGGGAGAGTCCTAATGAGTATTGCGGTTCTGTCCTTGTCAGCAGGAGGTGTGGGTTACAGATGGAGAGCTAATGAAAGCTATCAGGTAAAATGAGGAATTTATGCACACTGCTTTTAATGTCAAAGAAAGGCACCTTAAGCAATGGCTAGTTAGAAGTAGTCATTCGATGTGTGTGTTTTAAAAATGCACAAAATACTTGGATATAAACAGGCACCTTTTCATGCCCTGGCACTTGGATATCATTTAGTGTCACCCTCCTGCTAGTGGGATTATTTTTATGTATTCCTCTGATCAGAGCTAACAAGGAATCTCATTCTACGGCGGTCTCCTCTGCTAGGGACTCCACATGCATGTATCAAAAGAAACTGCCTCTATTTGACAATGTTCGTTATCTCCAGTGGATGCAGGTTGGTAACACTAAGCACTCCAATCACGTTCTGGATACAGTGGGGACACTACCAAGAACTCTCTTTATAATCTCAAATAAACACAGTTAAATTGAGAGCACTACATCTACAAATGGAAGGAAAACTATCTCTGTGCACACCTCTAGCAGTCCATGGAGACTATTATGCCATCAAGTGAAAAGTGTTGGTTATGAATCTTTAGCATTATACTCTGGGCAGTTTCCAAAACATATTAGAGGCTGCTGAACAAGGAGATAATCACCGTGCTTTGGATTTCTCCAACCTGCATTTGAACTCACACATTAATACTAAAAAGCTCCAAGTCTCATTCCATGTTCTGGGTAAATCTAGGTCTGCAGCAAAGCACAAGGGAGATTTCAATTCCTATGCTAATGCAAAATTGCTAGGCTTTAATTACTTATGAAATGAGCAATTTGCTACTGGTTTTATAGTAAATAGGAATTGGTCTTTTGAATGCTTATTTTCTGGTATGGGGGAAAGACATTAAAAAAATGAACAAATCAGTGACAGGAACTTATGGGCAATGCAAAGAAAATGCTGAAATCACAAAATTTTAAAGGGGGCAAAGGGAAGCTTTGAGTGGGATACTATGAGATCATCCCCCTTGTTTTGTTTTAACATCTTTGCTGGTGAAGTTTCCTTCTTTCCACCCTGAAAACAATGATGTTACCAGTATCTTCAGATGGCACTACATGTGCAGTCTTTTACAGAGTATCTTCCAGTAGGCTTCAAAAACCATTGCTGAATTGTGTTTTAGAAACCCATAGTATGGCCAAAATGCAAAATTCTGGGCTTTAAATCCTTAATCAGGCACTTTTGCTGACTTCAAAGTCTGCTAATTTCTCCTTTCGTTCAGTACATCTGCCTGTACTTTTCCTTTTCCTGAAGATGCTGTTTTCTGCCTGGTTTTTATAAATACCACTAATCACATGCATTGACTACAGAAAAAAATAGCCAGGCTTCTGCGTTCTTTTTTTCTGCTGGAAAAATGCCACGGGGAAGATCTAACTAAAGCAGCTGCAATAATGGCTGCAGCTAGTGCCCTCTTCAAAACTGGGTCCCCCCTCACTGCTCTCAGCTCTGAGCTGCAACGTGCAGAGAAGTTGGGGGACAGTGAGAAGAGTGATGCTCCTGGCATCCTCAGAGCATTTCAGTACATCTCATAATGCTTTATTAGAGTCACTTGGTTGAAGGGATGGGGGGAGAGGAAAGACAAAACCCTGCTAAGAGTCTAAAAGCTTCCTGGAAATAATTAATCTCTCAATAAACCCCAAAAGGCTATCCTGTCAAGAAGTTAATAAAGATGAAATGTCAGGAAGCCACATGGCTGCTAACAACTGCAGGCAGGAGGGGAAATGAGCTCCTGAGCAAAGAAGTGTCAGCTTCTTGTTATCTTGTGCACGATCACATTTTCAAACCATACCAAAACTGCTGCTGCTGGCTGTTGTGCTCCTGCAGACATCTCCAGCCTTAGCACCTCTGCTGCTGCATTGGCATTATCAATGCAAAAGCCCACACCAGATGCAACAAGTCAAACCTAGGTGTGTTGGATCATCCAGAGGGGGCTGGTGGGAGAAGCAGTACCTGTCCCCTGAGCTGCCAGACACAGACCAGTGCCCAGGAGGAGGCAGATCAGGCTGTCAGGTAACTCTGGAGCACGGCTTCCATCCCACACGGCTTCCATCCCACACGGCTCTACTTGTCTGCGTTTGCTTGCTGGATTGGGAGTTCAACTGGTGTTTTATTTCCACCCAGTTTCCAAAGGGTGCACCACTGCCCTGGAGCAGGGCCCTGGCCCTGCTCTCTTCCAGCAAGCAGGCAGTGAGCACTGACAGCCAAGGCTTGCCCAGGAGAGGGAAGTGAAGAAAAGCAAAGTAAACGCCTCTCCATGCATCTTCTCTATTGCACATGCCTGATAATCTAATAATCCTGCTTTCTGGATTGCACCAGAGACTCAGCATTTGTAGAAGACCTCCTGGTAAGCTTTGAATGCCATCGTTTTACTGTGCATTATAAAGCCTAAGAGGGCCAAATTGCATAGTCCTCAATTTTTTTACCCCTTAGTCAAGCACTTGGTTGATCTGAAAGAAGGTTTGAATAAAGTGAGAGTTTCTCTAGTCTGATGAATGAAATCAGGATTTGCTTTCCTGGTTTGTCGTATTTTCTACTAAAACAGGGCTTTGGTTTGGCAGCAAGCCCTGTGCTTCCCAGTGGGAGGATGCAAAATACGGACAGGCTGACCAGATCAGGAAGTGAAAAAGAAATCCTTAATTTAATTTTTTTCAAGATTAGAGAGACCTGAAAAATCCAACAAGCAGAATCAGTGGCAGAACATGAACAAACCCACTTAAAACCTCTCTGCTTGAATGACCCCAGGCCTTATAAATCTTAAAATAAGAGGGTTTATTTCATTTCAGTGAAAAATTTTCATGTCCACTCTGTCCATTTAGTCACATACCTTTTTGTTCTGCATTTCTCTCTACCTAAAACACATTTCCTCACCCACTCTGAAATCTTAATGTTCTCACTCCATCACTGTCTCAGGCATGTAATTGGCCAGTCAGGTTCTTGATTGGATTTGTTCTTCCCTGCTCTCCTTTCACATTATTATTTCCTACTAGTGGTTGCCTGGTAACCCTGTCACCTCTCCTTCCTTCCCAGGAATTTTACGTGTTCCCCTACAACAGGTAGTGATTAAAAAATCATTATTTGTACCCTGAGTGCTATACACCCCTTACTCATCTGTGCCTCCACACTCCGCAGTGGCAAAGGTGGACAAGTCACCCAAGCCTTGACCCCAGGCTAGATATCACCACATAGCCAGGGCTACTCATCCCTGGGCCCAGAGAGAGCCCACTAACGATGGGCTAGCCTAAGTGCATTTTCTGGGCCTGTGAAAAAAGAGCTATAGCCTGGGTAATACTGCACTATCAAAGATCATTTGCAAGGTAATTCACCGCTGTTCTGGGCAGAGGAAATTCCACTTCAGTACCGGTGGCACGAAGTTATGAGGCTCTTTCAGCTCAACAGCTACATGGGGCTTTTGCCTGCTTAGTCTGCACAAGGTATTTTCAAAGAGGGGATTTACCTGGTCACCCAGTGTTGTTCAGAAGGTACGGGTTCCTCCTCCTTTCCATTTGGAAGCTGCTGCAGAAAGCATCATTATAGGCTTCACCTTGTTGCCCTACAGCCACTAAGTTACAAGGTCCTTTACACAGCAGGAAACTACTAGTGAATCAGTACTCAGCACAGGCTCTGGGAACTAATACAGGTACATAGGTCTGCTCAAGTAGTTCTGGACTGCAATTTGCAGAGAAATCCCACTCTCAGGACCATCTATCCTTCTCTTGCAGGAGTAGCAAAATTCCTATCACAGGCTGCACTAAGAATTAGAGATTCGTCTCCCCAGAACCAATTTATCTCCTCTTTGACTTCAGTATGGTCCCAAAGAAGCAAGAGTGATTTCTTGGGTATCAGAAAAACATGAGCCCATCATGCTGGTGCTGCACTTTCCATCATCAGAGACCAAGATTTCACAGAATCACAAGGTTGGAAAAGACCTTTAAGATCATTGAGTCCAACAGTTCCCATCCTGTGCTAAACCATATCCCTAAGCACCTCATCTACCCGTCTGCTAAACACACCCAGGGTCGGTGACCCAACCCCCTCCCTGGGCAGCCTGTTCCAGGGCCCAATGACCCTTTTGGTGAAGAACTTTTTCCTAATGTCTAACCTGACCCTGCCCTGGTGCAGCTTGAGTCCATTCCCCCTTGTCCTGTCACCAGTCACTTGGGTGAAGAGACCAACACCCACCTCTCTACACCCTCCTGTCAGGTCATTGTAGCCAGTGATAAGGTCTCCCCTCAGCCTCCTCTTCTCCAGACTGAACACCCCCAGCTCCCTCAGCTGCTCCTCATAGGATTTGCCCTCCAGCCCCTTCCCCAGCCTGGTTGCCCTTCTCTGGACACACTCCAGGACCTTGATGTCCTTCTTGCAGTAAGGGGCCCAGAACTGGACACAGCACTCGAGGTGCAGCCTGACCAATGCTGAGTATTGTCTTGCTTTGCCACTTTGCATAAATTTAAGAGGCTGTGCTTGTTACCCTGACCTCACAGTGAACAAAGCTAGAAATAATCTAGCTTTGCAAAAGGACACTTTCCAGCACATGAGAGAAACCCCCATCTGGGAATATTCTCTCAACCACATCAGCCAGGAATGGCCCAGCTGTGAGTATTTTACATCAGACCTCAATAGGAAAGAGTAGGTTAAATTAATTAAGCTCACATCACAGAGATTCAGCATGTGCTTCAAACAAATGACAAACCTGCACTGATTCTATTACACAGATGAAGCTCTGGTAGGTGCCTCAGCACCTCTCTGCTTTGAAGAGCATACTGAAGTCAGGAGGAACGTGGCAACTAGCAGAATATGCAGGGATAGTTGCACATCCAGCAAAGAATGAGATGTGTTTTTCTGCAATGGAGTGTGGAGCAAGGACACTTAGAGATTAACAAGCAAAGGATCTTACATGATCATTCCCCCCCGCCCCACCCCCAAAATCCTCTCCCCAGTGTTTTAAATATCCCTTTTGTTGAACAAGAAAAAAACAGGATAGCAAGGCAGGAGATACACGAATATAGCTGATCTACTGGGGAGAAGCCAGAACAGCAAAGCCAGGCATGTGTTTCTATAGTACTTCACACAGTGGGGCACCACCGGGACTCAGAAGCTGTCATGATCCAGTGATAAATGATGATAACAGGAACATCAGGAGATGAATACAGACAAGCTGTATGTCCTACAAATCTGTCAAAAATTAGCATTTACCATCAGCTGTACACCACATGACTGACCTTCATAGCTTGACTCAGTGCCACGAAATGTAGACTGTTGCCTGAGGGAATGGAAAGTAAGGCAGGGCAGTGAGCACCCTCCATCAATAGGGCTGTTTCTTCAGGACAGGTTTCCTCAGTGTGGGACAAACCAGCAGCAAAGTGCTTCATTCACATACTGAGCACTGCATCTGTAAAAAATTGCATCAGTAAGAAATTGCATTTCTGCCCAGGAAAAATCCCCTTACATAATCTGCCTGGGCTCTGTACTGACAAAGGACATGATGAGCCTTACCAAGCTATACAGCCCTGTTCAACCAGCCCCAAAAGATATCATTAACTCTTGCTTAGTCTTTTTATTCCAAGTTACACAATCTGGATTTAAGGAAGGTTGAGCTAAACAAGTTTCCTTGCCTTTGTAGGTTCACTATCAGAACTGTGGCAAAAGTAGCATCCTTTAGACTTAAGCTCCAGGTTGACTGGAATATCTTTTCCATCCATATTGTCCACCTATGCAGCTCACTGTAGTTGTTCCTTCCTGAAAGGAAAAGGTGAGCAGAGAGGTACCTTTTATGACTTCTGACTTCCTAGCCTTTGAGATGAAACCTTGGACTCCATTCGGGGCAGAATAACTGGTCATTTCAAACCGTGTTTCAGGTGAGTATCCAGGATACAGAAACTGTAGCTTGATTTTTGTGTTGCTATTGGGTTTTTTACTTTGTCACCCACAGTGGCTTTTATGGAAGATCAAATGTCTCATCTGTCTTTGAATATCTACAGTAGTTGACATTGAAAGCTGTATTCATCACACATTTCTCTCACTGTATAAGCCTCATTTGTTAAAATTCATGTCTACCTATGTTTTATAGTTATGAGATTCATCAGTATATTTTAAAGTCTCTTACAGTCTTGCAACAGAAAAAAAATACATTAAAAACATTAAAATATATTAAATGTAAATTCTTGGTTTTCACTCCAAAGATCTCAGGCCCTTCAGGTCAGGAGACATTGACTTTACTGTTGCAATGGCTTATCTTAATGACATCCAGATTCTAGATTTTTTTAGGTGCTGTGCTTCACATTTCTCTAACCCTGAGATGTCAGTCAGTTGAGCAGATAAACAGAGATTTAGGAGTACAATGGTATGACAGAATATCACCTCTCGAACAGAAGGGAAAAAAAGTCATCTATGAAGCTACAAAGATGTTGCTTATCCAGTTTGTCTACACAACTCAACCTTTTCATAAAGTATTTGCTGTGATATGAGTGATCTACTTGCTTTCAATCTATAGAAGACTGTGTTACACAATGATCTGATTTGTAATGTTACGTGTGACACTGATTGTATCAACTCCTATGTCCTTCACGCAGGTCCAATGTCTCATTTCAGCATGTCCTAAGTTTAAAGCACTCAATGCATATGGTAAATACTTAGAAGCAAGTTTCTAAGTATTTTGTCTCTGCCTGTCATCGCTTTGTTCCCTTGTTCACTGGTTACATGCTAAAACCACCTCATACAGCCATGTAAGGTGGCTTCACAGGAACACTGATCCCACCGGCCCTAATCCCCAACCCCCTGCAAGAGATGCAGCTCAGAAGCCTCGTCTCATCAGCTGGTGCTGCGGGGTGGGTCAGAGGAGCGGGGGTCACTGGGAGAGAGGTGGGAAGGGCATTCAGCTGAGACACACAAAGGTGTTGCTAAGAGGTTGGATCCTGTCACCTGTCCCAGATCACACTCCCAAAGCTTAAAGCCCTACCATGCCACAGGGGTCAGTTGCAGCTTCAAGAGCTCTGTGCTGCGTTCACCCATGCTGTGTTATCAGCTGATGAGTTTGCTGCAGTATCTCCTGTTCTCATGGGTATCTAGCTACAGAGGGCAACACCTAAGAATCATTTGAGTAAACTGTTAAACTCTACGCAGAGTCCCTCACATTCAGTAACGCAAGATTGTATATATGAGTTACTGTCAGAACCCTTAAACACAAAGGAAAAGAAATAATAAACCAAATACTAAATGGGTTAGCAAGTCAACAACAAGTGGACAATTGAGACATACCCCATTACTCCCAGAAGCCTGGCCCCATTCCCATCATCCCCAAAGCCTCCCAGTACAGAACAAGCAATCTTACTAATAAGGTCAAGCATAGCTTATTCCAACTGCTCTGCGTTTTTCAGTCCTGGCATTTCTGTGATGAAAACACTCCAATAATTGTGGAGCTCCATTGCTGTGGTCCAGCCCCAGCTGGCACCACTTGCTCACCCCTCCCCTGGGAGGAGACAGGGGCAAAGGCAAACCAGAGGGTGGGTGGACAGTTTGCTGGGACAGCACAGGGAGAGGGAAACAGCAGCAGAACTTGTGACAGAATACATAAATAGCAATAACACAAAGGTCTTTACCAGCCCAGCACTCAGCCTGCACTTCAACCTCCCACAGCCAAGCAAAGCCACCTCTTCCAATCCTTGTAAAAAATTAACTCTATTCTAGCCAAAACCAGGACAAAATCCATCCCTTATTCCATACCATCTGTGTTCATATGGAATAGGAAAATGCTATCTTACATTTTCAGTTAATCACTATCACTTTCCCCACCTTTGAGTTATACATACAGATGTCCAATGTTGAGTGAGTTCATTTAGTCCATGACTTCAGGTTCAGTTTGTCGTAACAGCCTGAGGGGCAGGAGAGATGGTGTGTGATGTTGAGGTGTTGAATGCTGTATCTGGAATCTGTGGCTGGCATGCCTGGCATGGTCCATGCAGTCTGCCTATTGAAGGTGTCAATCTCAAGGAAGATGCTGGTCACCAGTTGCTGAAATCAGTTCTAGTCACATCATCACAGAACTTTGCTCAGTTTCTTCAAAGTCCATCCTTCATTAATCTGGGTGGTTCATTGACCTGCTGGAGAAGAGCTCTGTGGAGAAGGACCTAGGGGGTCCTGGTTGATGACAGGTTGGCCATGAGCCAGCAGTGTGCACTGGTGGCTAAGAGAGCCAATGGGATCCTGGGATGCATCAGGAAGAGTGTGGCCAGCAGGTCGGAGGTGATCCTCCCCCTCTACTCAGCCTTGGTCAGGCCCCACCTGGAGTATTGTGTGCAGTTCTGGGCTCCCTGGTATAAAAAAGACAGGGACCTCCTGGAGAGAGTCCAGCGCAGGGCTACGAAGATGATTAAGGGCCTTATGAGGAAAGGCTGAGTGAGCTGGGACTGTTTAGTCTGGAGAAAAGAAGACTTAGGGGGGACCTAATTAGTGTTTATAAATATCTTAGGCATGGGATGCAGGGGGAATTGGCCAGCCCCTTTTCAGTGGTCTGTGGGGACAGGACTAGGGGCAATGGCTGTAAACTGGAGCACAGGAAGTTCTGCACCAACATGTGGAAGAACTTTTTCCCAGTGAGGGTGACAGAGCCCTGGGACAGGCTGCCCAGGGGGGTGGTGGAGTCTCCTTCTCTGGAGATATTCAAGTCTCGTCTGGACGCCTATCTATGTAATATGGGCTAGGGAGCTGCTTTGGCAGGGGGGTTGGACCCGATGATCTCTCGAGGTCCCTTCCAACCCCTACGATTCTGTGATTCTGTGATAATATAATACCATTGATACATCATATAGCAATAAACATTGTGCAATTTAATTTAATGGCTGCTCTCACCAAAAATCAAATCCCCTTGGGGCACACACTGGACTTCCCCATCCTTTCACATTACCTGCCAAGTGCACCTGGGTCCTGTAGCTCCAGACCATCGGGGGTGAGAAAGCCTCTAGATACTCGCCCGTAGCCTCCCATATGCCATGCCACCTCTGGCTGTTCAGCCTCAGAGAGGGTCTTTGGGTAATATTCTTAAAACTATTTTTTTGCAACCCTGAAAAAAACATGAAAGACATTCAGGAGACAGAGCAACAGGAATCTACTAGCCTGAACATCCCAGGGGTTGTTGTAACAAGCTTGAAGGGAAAAGAGGAGGAGAAAGTATTCCCCTAACCCCTTCCCCATCAATTGGGTACAATTTGTAAGCAATGCTGAGAGGTGTTGTCCAAGATATTAGCATGACAGAAATGCCACACAGAAATACCAGCTGAGGCTCATGACCACTGATGTTATATTACACAGTACAACAAAATGAGAATCCAGACCCCTCTGCCAGAGTTGATAAACAGGCGGCAAACCATCCTTAATTGAAAACCAATGGGCTAAGAATTAAATGAGATCTGGATACTGAAATCAGTGAGCAGCTGACAGAAGATGAAATCAAAGAAGGAATCAGAGACATGTTTAATGAGTAATTTCACAAATCTGTATTAATGCAGATATTTTCATTTTAGAGGAAAAGTTTCCATTTTCTTTCTCTTCAGTCAGTGTAGATTTAGTTAATACAAATTCTAAGAATAACGAGGGCAAGAAAAGCCTGGTTTTGAGATTAATTCTTCATATGCTGCACCTGACTTCAGCATGAGAGAGTCCTGGAGAGTTGCAAAGTCTGTTATCTAGTGTAGATTTGGCAGGTTTGCAGACCCGACTCTCAGAAAGTCTGTCCCATATACCCACGTACTTCACTGGTGTATGCACAGACCCCGGGATTTATGCAACAGGGATTTTGCAAGTTCATCTCTTGCAGAAGGGATACCTTATTGACTTTAGCTGGACCAGATGAAGCCCCTACAACTTTTTGTTGCTGTTTAGAAAATGAGTATTTCCTTCAGCACCCTTCTGTTCCTGTCCTTTCTAAGTTGGGTCATGCATTTGGAAATAGTACCTTTTTTTTTTTAATCTTTGGAGATCCACACCTTTGGAGTCCTGTGTACAATCCACCACTGGTACAATCTAGAAAACATTCACATTTCGCAGATTTGTCTGAAGAAAACAGTTAGTCAGGGTTCAGACGAATTTCTGCTTACCATTCCTGTCACAGGGAGTACTAAAGAAAAGCTGGCAATTTTTAAAATTAATTTAGGATTAAGTTGTCTTCTCCAGAAAACAGTCATCTGAATAGCAAATGCTACCTGTTGGGTAATGACAGATAAAAGGGTTTTGCATATTTTACCTATTTCTGCTTCAAAATGGATTTGTCACTACCGCTGACATTTAGCTTTGCTTCCTCACTCCTGTGCTGCTGTGGTCTCTTTGTCCCTGCTCTAGAAATCCTGATTTTTACAGGTATTCCAGCCACCAGTTCCACCTTCAAACATCCATTGCTTCCTCACTGAAGTGCAAAGGCACTGTTTTTATTGTAGCATTTTCCATTTTCATCCTGATGCACAACAGCCTTTTAGTTCGTTTTTATCTCTTTCCACTCTGCCTTTCTTTGTTGGTATTTCCACCACTTCTGATTTCAGAGCTCCTGTTCCGCTCCCTCGCTGGAGCATCCAGCTGATGCTCTCTAGACCACTGATTCTCCATTTTTCAAATCCCTACTGGAAATATATTTCCTCCTTTGCCTAGCTTGTATTTAACCACCATCTGCCTTGAAACTACAGTGTTTTAAAGAAACATTACATTGGAATAAAAAATTTCTTTCAGCCTCCACATCCAACATATATTAGGACCATATCTCTTGGTAGTAAATGCTATATATTGTGTATAGTAATGCTTTTAAATAAGACATTATGAAGGACAAAACACATTACTGTGTATGGAGACAGGAAGCTCGTAGCCGCAGTCCAAGACAAAGGCATTTCCAGCTTTAGATGCTCAAAGCAGCAATTTGCCATAGTTCCCTCACAGCATGCACTATATTTTTAATGATTTTCATAACCTGAGCCTCGAAGGCAAGGGCACGATAGGGAAAGAGGATCATGAATATACCTTACAACGGCTCTCTTTTTTGAGAAATTCAGAATCACTGCATTGAAATTACTTTTTCTTTTGCCTGGTGCGTTCTGATAAAACGTATTTTATATTGTCCTAGCAGCCATAGACAAAGTATTTCAATCTTGGTGTCACTTCACCTTGTACAACCTGAGGGACACAACTTGCACAAGACACTTTCTCCACAGCAACACTGGCTCATGTTACATCTTGCCCACATTTTAGATTGCCTAATTAAGAAGTAGCCCAAGTACAGCTGTGCAGAGATCCGCGACGGGCAACATGTAATTCAATATGAATTTCAGGTGAAGCCATTTATTGGGTGAAATCACACAGATTTATAGACATTTGTTACTGCAAATGTGGCAAGCTAAAAAACTGCTAATTGGTTACACACACTGTATACACCTCACTGATTGGTTAGTGATTATAACGAGTTCTGCTAAACATATCTTATAGCTAAATATCGTTAGTTTACCTTTGATGCCTAAAAGCAGCCACACACCTGCTGTTTTGACCATCTTATTATGGCTGGTTCTTGACATGTTCCGTTATTCCCAAGTGCCTTCCCATAACTTCTTCTTGGCTTAGGACAGTCTGTACCCCTGTCATCAAGGCTGCTGTGTTTTGAGAATGTGATTATTAAAATCGTCTCAGCATGAGTAACTTTTCCTGTCTCATGGGAAAACGAGGATATTGTCAGGGCCTATGTCTCTGGTGAAGAGAGCTAGGCCGCCGGCAGGCCTGCTGTCTTACCCGACAGAGCTGCATGAAAGTAATGCTGAAAATTACATGTTATAATGGCAACTGTTTATTTTAAGAACCAAAGCCTTTGGATTGTATTGTTATTGCTGCTGATTTAGCTAAGGATTCTAATTCCTTTTAAGTACACATATATGTATGCAGGACTTGCATTTTTGCATTCACAAAGGACATTTCAACAAAAGTCTTCAACATATTTCTTGTCAATGATGTCTGGAAGCCAAGCTACCAGGCCAAGGATCATTTCACTGCCATGCAAAACGCAGAAGTGAATTCAGAAATCATAAAAAAATGCCCAAGGCAGGCAGCCACAAGGAAAAAACAAATCTCAAAACCCTAGGGAAAACTCAAATGCCAAGACAAGAGTCAAAATCTCGTCAACACCAGGAAGCCTTCCTTTCCTGAGCTACCAGGACACTCCTGCTCAGAGCTAAGAAATTATTGTGACCACTGTGTGAAGACACATAGGGCCATAAAGGCTGCTCTTTGGACTGCCAGGGCAATGCTGCTGTGGCTGTCCCCAACAGCTTATGGGGAAAGAAGTAGCTTTTCAAACAGTATAACAATGCAGCAACAGTGTATTGCAGGAAGCGCTAAATAAATGCTAATTTTCTGCTAATTTCTAATCCTCCATAAACTTCAATAGTGATAGTGGTACTCTCTGCATGTCCACACTTGGGACTTTACACTTGCAACACCACGTGGCCCCTCTAAATGAGTCTGAAAGGCTTTCAAAGATCAAGGCTCATTAGAATTTATCTTCTCTTTGCAGGATGAAGCAATGATGTTTCCTCACTTGAGGTTTACTTAAGCTCCCGGTACACACAGAGTTATACTGATACCACACTGTACTGGCCACCTTCCATCACTGCAGTGTCCTGGGAGGTGAGGTCTGGCCTGGAAGGCTGCCTGGATGGAGAACAGAACCATTTTTGCAACAAAATAAGAGTGCCGAGAACCTCACATGTGAGCTGCAGGCCTGATGGCTACTAGGATCACGCACAGATGGCAAGCCTGTGACCATGCTGTCTGGGGCTTTGTGCTCACCAGACCTCACAAAATCATTTCTAGCAAATCTGGGATTGCGTGTCCTCAGGAAACCCCCACATGCTGCAGGATGATGAATGTTGAGGGTGCAGCAAGCAGTATTCCTCTTACAGAGCTTTATCTCCCTTCTTCTTCCTTGTGAGCGGATCACCCCCATACACACGGTTAATGACCTTAAAGACCTCCAGTTTATGTTGTGGCTTTCACTCAAGTGGTTTCACTCAGGCACTTGTTTAGATACAAGAATCCCCATGCTCAGAAATGGACCCGTCTCCAGACTGAAGTGAGCCATCTGCTCAGCTGTGCACTGCGGCACCCTCAGCATGTTAGGATAGAGAAAAGCAAGCAGAACAATGACAGCCAATAGGAAAAGTAAGTGCGACTGCATTCACACTGAAACCTGACCCAGGCCCTGCAGCTTACACTTCAAACTCAAGAACAGCACAAGCGTATTAAAGGTCAGGAGCATAAAACACCTTCATCTCACCTCTCTTCCAAAGATAGCATAGCCAACTGAGCTGCAGGGCCTCCCAGTCTGCCAAGAGAGTGGCTAAGCACTCTCTTAGAGGGGAGTACCATTTCCTGCATCATCAGCCACACCTCCTGAAATGGCCTATTTCTCCTTGGTGGCCACTCATCTGATCACCTGCTGGGAGTTTTGAGACCAGTCAGGAGAAGCTTTCCTTTTGACATCAGCCCCATCAGGTACATCTAGCACAGCAAGAGCCTTCCCCAAGGCCGGCGTTTTGCTACCCACCTGGCATGACAAAGTTGGTAGGCATTGAATCTCCCGTTCAGCGAAGATTGGCCCACACCGTGGGTCAGTAGAAGCAGGAGCTACATGTGAGGCAATTCACATGGGCCCTAGATTTCAGAGGCATAGCCAAACTTGGAACTTCCCAGGCATCCCTGCTTGTTGTGAGATCTTAACTCCTTTGCACGTCACTGGGACAGATATTAAAAAGGCAGCCACGCCTCTAGCAAGTCTGCTTGCTCTGTAAAATTAGTGCTCACAGCTCTCCTCTTGCAGTTCATCTGTAAGATGGGTTGGGGAATTGCTGTGCCTCACACTATCTGGCTGTCATGCAAAGCAAGCAATTAGAAGTGCGAGCGTCCCCATTTGCTCCCACGCTTCATTTTTAATCTCATAAACAGAGATTGAGCCACAAAACTGAGAGAAAGAAATGCTTTTTCAAGCTTAGGGGTAGTTCAATGCCCATATGATGTGTGTCTGCATGTTACTATGGAAGGATTCAGCTCAATGAGAGTCACCGCCACGCTGTGAGTTAGCCCAGGATGGCTAGTGTCAGTTATGCAGCTGGTGAGCAAGTAATGATAAATATGCACTTAGGATGGAGAGCTGTTCCAATCACTGCTTGATCCTGAAGGTGCAAGTATGACGTAAAGACCAGTTACAGTCCTCACATGGACACATAAACTGAGCAGGCTTTACTGCTGATGGGCACTGGATGGCGTGTCCCTTCTGAGTGGCAGCAAGTCAAGATTTACTGGCAGACAGTGCATTTAATGTTTCCTTTTATGTTGTTCAGCAATTCAGGTCCGTTACACTCACATACCGTCTGATTACACTTAAATCAGTGACTTCCTTTGCACTCCTGTGCAGATCTGAATGCCAAGTGTGGTCTGGTCCATCTCTTGAAGTTCAAGTGATCTTTACTGAACTTGAACTACCTGCTACACAACTACCTCAAAAGGAAAGGAAAGAGGAAGGGGGTAAGGGAGAAAGGGAAAGAGAGAAAGAGAAAGAGAGAGAGAGAGAGAGAGAGGAAGAGAGAGAGGAATGAATGAATGAAGGAAGGAAGGAAGGGAGGAAGGGAGGGAGGGAGAACGGATCCAATATGTTAAAACCAGAACCTGGAACTGTAATTGTAATTCTGAACAGCTGTTCTGCTGAACCATCTACCTCTTAATATTTTTGATCAGCAAACATTTCTGTGACAAAGATGCTGCTCATATACACACCCAAGGAATGGCTTGTCATGCAGACACTCTTATTTGCCTGCAAACATTCCTGTTCACTGTTTTCCCTTGATTGTATACTATTCTTGGGTAATTCCTTGTAGTCCTGGTGAACTGTTCTCAACCAGGCAATCAGCAGCCATCAAACAGCCCAGCAGAATCAACTGACCAGGCACAACCCAGAGGGTGGAAGAAAATGCCTGCATGGTATTATCTAAGTGAAATGTGTTGCATTTGATGAATACATGTAAACAAAGGATCTCTTCTGCTAAAAGGGATTGTTGACTGCAATAAATTATGTGGAGAGATCAAAGGAATCTGTATCGATATTGGAACATTTCATTGCATATCATTGTGTTTCCCTTTCCTCTCTTCCTTGGGTATAAGACAATCTTACAAGCCAAAGATTTCACAGGCTTCTCTGCTTTTGTCTTCCCAGGTCTTTCAGAAGCCCTGTCTCTTGTTTTCCCTGAACATAGATGAAACGCTATGGTGTGGAGCTTTACATACTATTTGGAAAAAAAAAATGGATGATTGACTAAGCTGGTGACAGACTGTAACAGCAGCAGCTGTGCGTGATGGAAGCTCGCTGAAGCCTGGGAATTCTGCAGCTGAACAGGGGCTGTGAGGGATCTCTCCTCCTCTTCACAAGGGCTTGATACCATTTTCATCAGAATCTGGTTCTGGCCCGTTCAGAAAGTGGTGAGGCTTCTGGTTTTACCCCTGTAAGTATTCATGGAGGACTTGGTGAAGCAATTCTCTCATGGCCAACAGTCCCATCAACACCAATGAATGCACAAGGGGAACTGGACTGAGGCCTTACAGTCTGTACTGCTTTCCAAACTGGTACTTGCTTTTCAATGTATACAGACTTGAGTCCTTGTAGTAGCCCTTAAAGTTTCACTTTACAAAAATCTCACTCAACAGCATAAATGCTAGAGCAAATTCATGTCCAGCTAGAAAAATACATCACCAGAGCCCAGGTACCCAGCCTCCTTAGCTCTCCTCAGAAGCCTTTCCAGTTTCCTTACAGCACTGCCCTGAAATGCAAGGAATATATCCTACACCTGCATCATTAATTAATCATCCTATTGGGCATAACCAAACAATTGCAGCTCAAGGAAGGTCTAAAGATCTCACAGATATGTGTCCAATATCTTTCACAGTATTTACCCAAGAACATATCTCTCAACCATGAACAGGACTTCCCCAAAGACATTTTTCTTCAGGTGAACGGGAAACTATGGTTTAGCGAGTCACAGATTCTAAGATATCCCTAAAAAGCATGTGAATCCTGCATCATCATCATCATCATCAAGCAATGCAAGTGTATGCTTTTGGAATGTGCTAAGGAAATCTGAGTAGGGAGAAGGAGAGACAGGGAAACCCAGGCAGTTTCAGACATTCACAGCAGCTAGGGGCATCCAGACAGACAGGCATTCCCCAGAATGAAAGAGATAAGCATGTTCTGCTTCTATGGACAGAAGAATTCACTATGGGACGAAAGACAGGCACAGCAGCTAATACTGAGCAATGCAATGACCTCATCTCATAGCATACAGATAATGACTGCAAACTTATTTCACAGTCAGGTGTATCTATGTAATATATAAACCTACTCTTTCTGATGCTTTCGTGTTCTTGTCAGGCTTTCAATGTGGATATCATTAGGTACATCAAGCATCTGCAAGGCTATACAGGGAGTCCTCTGGGCCCCGGGCAGCTGAAATCTGGATATGGATGTTATGTCATCTGTTGAATTAAATGTGAGGCATCTCTTAAGTACAAATCTTGTCTGCCTTGGAAAGACAGTACCTTGTATTTTCCCTCAAGCACCATATTCCCCTTGAAAAAGAAAGAAACAAAAGTAGCCCCATACAAGAACAACTGAGGTGGTGGCCCTATGACTGGCACGCTGTTTCTTAAATATTTAGTGAAGCTCCTCTCTAGGAGGAAGGAGGTGATGAGCTAAACTGACCTTTGCCAGTCATCCTGCACAAGTTTTATGGCAGCTTTAAATTCTCTAGCCAAAAGATCCAGCACTCAGCCAAGGGATGCTGTTTGGTACCAACACAGAGTTTCAGTCTGCGAACAAACAGCAATCATTCAGACATCTCTGCTATTGTCTATTTGGGGATTTACACAGTTGTGACTTTCCCCTTTATATTCACCAGCAATCTGTCAGGGAGAGAGCTCGAACATTTCTGGAAGAACTACAAGATGGAAAACTTTGGGTGCTTAGGCAACATTTGGGACTAAGACACAGTTTGGTACATTCAGTGTGGTTCATAACGCAAGGAGCACCCAGTTTTGTCAGTATTTTGTGGCCTTTTCTAACCATATCTGCACCCATATTGGCAGTGACCACTGCCAGACTCTTCTGTAAGAAAACTTGGGCTTTGCATAGCTTGTTTCAGGTGTCCACTGTTGTCCAGTAACCAAAGGAAGAAATCTCAAAGATTTTCTTAAGGCTAATGCATGGGGGGTGGGAGAGAAGGAAAAGTCACCCAAGTCCCGGTGCCCCCTACATCAAGTATGTCCATGGGCCCAGGCAAACTCTGAAAGAGGGAAGCAACATCAACTCCCAATGTCACTTTGCTAAACTACCCTCCAAGAAACCAGTCCCTTCTCCAATCATTTCTGCAGCTTCCCAGATCTAAAGCATTAAACCTCTGTGGCAATCTCCTTTCCTCTGGCAAAGTCAGCATTCCAGCATGAGACATACATTGTCATTGTGAATTCTCCCAAACAGCAATCAATAACAGTATGAGGAAACCTCTGAAGTTACATAAACTTCCTCTGTGCAATGACTAGCAGACATACTAAAAAATGACCCTGCAGGAATTTTTCGGCGCCACACATCAATTCCACTCTAGCTACTGTAACTAATACCCACCCCCACCACACCCCAGGATTTCTGGATTCTAGATCACACATACTTTGAGCAAGAGTTGTAAGTAACTTACCTTGCTCTTGGCTTGAGATACCTGAAGATGCTGAGCATCCATTTTCATTAAGTAAGATTTTGTGAAGATATGTCTAGTGGGGCACCTGGAAATCAAAGCACTTGAAAACACGTAATTGCTGCTGAATATCTTAGCTCTAATTTCCTCCATGCAAGTATTTTTAAAATTATACTTTTATCACAAGTATGATATCATTTGGTTGTTCTTGGGGCTCTGGCTCTTGGAGTCAAGGGAGTAGGTGTATGTCTCTACCACACTGTGCCCACAACGTTGGCTAGGTCCAGAGACCTGGTAGCAGCAGACTCACATTACCGATGCACAGAGCCCAACTTACTAGCCCTGCTAACAAGGAATCATCCCGGCACCAGTCCCAGACCTGCGTTAATACCTTTTATATGGAGCCGTGCTGCACAGCTATCCCAGTTTGCCCAGCACGGCACCACCACATACCCGCACACTAGGCTGGGCAGATCTCAAAAAGAAACTCAAGTTTCCATTTTAAAATGTCCAGCTGGTTGCAGAGGGAAGTCTCTGAACACATGGTACCACAGCTGCAGCTTTACTATGTTAGAGGCGTAATGAAAAGACACCTCCCAATATATTATTAAGGAAAAAAAACATATTAAAATCTCACTATATTTTCATCCATCCTCTGATTTTTCAGCATGAAGCAGGACCTACAATATACCTTAGTGCAACAATACACCCAAAATACATCAAACTGCTCCAATGCACAACACAGACACGGTGTTTGGCTGTAACAAAGCACAGCCTGGTGCTGAGAGGCAGTTCTTCCACCATTTGTCTGCATGAGGAGAGCCACTCCCCGCTGGTACCCCCAAACCAGGAAATGTTCCAGGCCTCAGTGAGCATCGACCCATTTTTCAGCAGCACATGGGAAAAACTGATTCAGCAAAACCAAATCCCTGAATGCCAGGCAGTTGCCAGGCCTTTGCTTTTGCTGTCCTGATGAAAGGACACCGTGGCCTTGCTTGCCAGGTGCTTGTTTGCCCAGCGATGTGCAGGACACTCACCAAAAACACCTTGAGGGACCATGAGCAGTGATAGGTGGTGGATGTATTAGGTGGGTGGCCACTGGTGGGATCTGGGAGAGGGAGAAAGGAAATAGTGTGGAGGGAGATGGGATCTCAGCCCGCACAGGGGGACATGAGACCCTGAGGTGCAGGAGGACAAGGCACAGGGAGAAAAGAGTCGGCTACCTGGGACTGGAGGGAGACGGGAGGGGTGTGGTTGGGTGCGTCTGTGGGGATGGCGTGAGTTTTGGGGATCAGAGGTGGTCCCGCATGCCCTCACCCCTTGCCGGGCTAGCGCAGAGAGCCGGGCGCGGAGCCGGCGCATGCCCCCACACCTCGGCCTCGCCGGCCCACGCCGCGCCGCGCTGGGCGGGGGTCTTGACGGCGCGGGGG
>VZTU01015901.1:142415-173900 GCA_013400835.1 Zapornia atra
GGCTGGAGCACCTGCCCTACAAAGAGAGGCTGAGGGAGCTGGGCTTGTTCAGCCTGGAGAAGAGAAGGCTGCAGGGGGACCTCATTGCAGCCTGCCAGTACCTGAAGGGAGCTTATAAGCAGGAGGGAATTCAACTTTTTAAAAGGGTAGAAAATGGCAGGACAAAGGGGAATGGATTAAAACTAAAGGAAGGAAGGTTTAGATTAGATATTAGGGGGAAGGTTTTTACAGAGAGAGTGGTGAGGTGCTGGAACAGGCTGCCCAGAGTAGTAGTGGATTCCTCATCCCTGGAGCTGTTCAGGGCTGGGTTGGATGGGGCCCTGGGCAACCTTGTGTAGATCCAGGCCTAGAGGTTGGTGGCCCTGCCTGTGGCAGGGGGGTTGGAGCTCTATGATCCTTGGGGTCCCTTCCAACCCAGACCATTCTATGATTCTATGACAATCCTGAGTCCCAAGCTCCTGACTTCATCACAACTCAGTCCTAGTCACTCATACAAACCATCACCAAGGCAGGAACTGCAGCTCTGAACATCCCTAGGTGGAGAGAACAGCTATCCTTAGGTTGCTGCATAAGCCTTTCAGGATGCAGGACACCAATTGTTGATTGCAAGGCTACAGCCTTTTTCCTTCTCCAATATGTCCAATGTTTGGCAAATCCCTAAGCCTTGTCAGGGACCAAACAGATACTCTTCCCAGCCACCACTTGGTATTCCCTTCCTTTCTTTAGAGTAGGAGCGCTGCCCACTGCATTTACTTGCTGCCAGTTTAGGGGGCTGTCATGTAGATTGTTCTGCATCGATGGCAACGGCAACTTCTTTCATATCAGAGTGGCAGGCAGCAAAGCTCTGCTACCTTAGCCATCAGTCTCATTCCCTGGGAGCTGCTGGAAAGGAGCAGCTGGGTCAGCCAACAAAGAGCCACCAGTGTTCCTCAAAGCTTGATTCCAAAGCTCCTGTGATTCCCTGATTACAACTGTCACTTTTCACACCTCTGATGTAACTCTGACCTGGCCACATCAGGGGCATATAAACAGCTCTTGTCTGACTTGTAGGTACCTCAATTTGGGCTTCTTCCTTTCAAGAGGGTTCAGGTCCCTCTTGGTACAGCTTAGTCAAGCTGTGGTGGAAATTCACCACCCATCTGGTACATCTGTAAGGCTTAGTCTAACACACAAAGACTGGTTTTAGATCAGCCCAATTGGATGCTGCTTACCTAGGAGTCTCCTAAGTTGAAATACTTAGCTCTTGACTCCAGGCAGCAGAGCTGTTTACTGCTCTCTGAAGCAGATGGAGGGGAGAATACAAGACAAGCAGTGGGGTATCTTTGTCTTCCACATTCCTCAGCATATGCAGGAGAGGACATTTACTCCTGGAAGCAAATGAAAAGCAGAGGAAGTGTCTGGGACTTGAAAAATTATGTCAGACCTTTAATGCTTCCTTTGACTGTTCCTGGTCTGATGTGTCTAAATCTTGTACCTCTGGTGTGCTGTGCTAGCCCTACAGTCACCATCTATCCACAAATCCACCCTGATGTGAAAAGCATCTTTATGGCATAAAGTACCATCTTTCAACCAACGGCAGGGAAGCAGCTGTGAGAATTCACATTCCTCTGCTCCACTCCTGCTCCCAGAGCAGAAGAGGGCAAAAAGATTTAAGTTTCTTTCTTGCAGAGAATAAACAGGCCCTGTGGAATGACTGCAACCTCTCTTGAGCAGGAGCTGCCCAGGTAGGTTATCCCCCAACCCAGGTAATCTTGCAGAAGCAGAATGATGAGGGAAGGAGTCTGTTACAATGCTCTGTAAAACCATTATAAGTCAGTCCTAGTCATTGCTCTGCAAAGACACCTTTCTTCTTGTTCAGTGCTTCAGAAAGTCCAGTCAGAACCTCCACCCCGTACCTGTAGCAATGATTCTTTCATCAAACAGCATGGTGCAAAGTTAAGCCTCAACTCCTTTATTCTCTTTTTTTAAATACTGGCATCATTCAAATCCTAGATTACTATCCTCTTAAATGCTTTGCAGCAGTTAATTGCTTAAGACACTGTAGTGCGTTCATGTTGCAAAGAAACCAGAGCAGCATAAGATCCTGCCCTATATTGGAAGCACAAAGAAAATATGTTCATTTTCCTTTATAAATTCCCTAACTATGGTGGTGGAACTCATACTAAGGCAGCTCAGGAGCTCTGCTTATGGGGAAGGGGGCAAATTAAATTAATAGATTAATACAAAATAATTTTTAAAGCCCAGGGCTGATTAACCTCAGTACAGTGCCAGAAGGAATCATGGAGTTAAAGAACCTAATAAGGTTAGAAGAGAAGGCTTAGACACATAACTAATCAAACCATTCACTGCTGCATTAGATAGGATAAAAACTGTAAAGCAAATATTACATTTTCATGCTTGAGAACTACTGCTAACTGGTTTGGAGTTATGAATAAACTTCTGAGATTTTCATTTCCACAGCCACGTCACATAAATGACTCAGTCAACCTGTGATCAGCCTATTCACATCCTTTTCCTCTTGGGGTGTTTCCAGCTCACAAATCCTACTAGAAATTCCTATTAGCCCCAAAGAGCACAGTCTTAAAGTTTGTATTACCAACTTCCATTCCAAATAAATTTACTACCCTCCACGAGGTCTTGGAGTTCTTTTTATGTGATGCTGTCAATCCTTATCCCTTTTGACAGCAGGGCACTCCTACTTTTACATTAACAAAACCACTAAACAAGACCAATTCTGACATTCATTCCTGAGGTATTCTACTAGTGATCTCTACCTACAGACCAAGCAGCTTGTCAGCAGAACCTATTTCAGCTGCTTTAGAAATCAGACTGAAATTTTCATATTACTGAGTCATAAACAAGTGTGTTTTCTGTGGCCTGCCTGTCAGTCCCCTCTAACTTCCAAACCTGTTGGCCAGCTAAATTTGATGGGGAGGGAGATGTCTCAGTGAGACTAAGTTTATTCAGTAGAAATGGAGAGCAGGAAAGAGACAAGGACACTAGAGGCCCAACTACATGAAAGGGGGACACTTCAGCTCAAGTTCAGCCAGGATTAGTTTGCTCTGCTGTTGACAAACCACTCTTCTGTGTAAGTATAAGTACATTTTAAAAGAAAATAAGGTTTCAAGAACTTTAATTTATACCCCTTCTCTCTTCAATTAGAAGACTTGGGGATTCTCTGCCTCTTTGGTTCCATCAGTGGTTCTCCAATCCATCCTGCCCACAGAGACCATCAAGGTTTCTTTTTTTCAAAACATCATTAAAATGGAAAGGCTTCAGGCTACACAAACTGGATAAAGCACATCAATGGGTTATTTTAATGAAGGAAGTGTTCCTCCCCACTTGGCCTCTCTATCTTGACAGATTAGTGTCTTTTCCTTTAACTCTCCTTAGCTGAAAAGACAAAAGCATTTCAGTCCCTATCAATTATACATGGTACAATTGCACAAGGAGATGGCTTTAGAGACAGCCTGCTCTCCACCCCTTAGTAGACCCTGCAGTGTTCAGCTCTTCCACGTATCCCAGGAGGTAAACTGTGAGCCACCACAGGCCACAGCTGTTCTGCAGCCATGTCATCCTGCCCTGTTTGTGGGACAGGATAAAGTGCTTTCATCCCACATCAAGCATGCAGCAGTAAGCCAGGCTTGAGGCAGTCACAGCATGCACAACTGTCTGGGACTTCATTTTAGAGCCTTCAAGCTGTTGCAGCTGCATTTCACAGTATGGCTCTTTGAACCACTGTGAGCAATGGATGCTTCACCCTTCAGTAAAAGAGGCAGCTTGAGATCCATCACTTCCTCCAAAGTGTACCCCTCCTTACAAAAATGTCCTCCTTGTCTCAGCTTTAAAAAAAAAATCTTTCCATCAAGATGTTAATTTCCCTGTTTAATATACTCTGGTAACAACCATAAAATATTTGATGGCACTTGTTAGAGGTTGACTGCTGTTGAACTCCAGGCACTTTTACCAGATGGTTGTCACCATCTGATGTTGCTGATCAGTACAATTCTGTGTACTTTTTCCCTTGTGAAATGACTCAAGACAAACAGATTCCTGCAGTGGGTGTCAACAGCATTAGAAGGCCAGAGGAGGAAAGGGTATGATGTGGAGAAGGTGCCGCAGGAGAGAGTGAAGCAACACAAGATGAACAAAAGCAAACAGCAAGGAAGGAGTGGAGGAATAAATAGCAGCTGCAGTAGTAGAGCTGAAGGCCAAACATACCTAAAAATCACACTACAGGATGAGTACCAATTTTAAACAATAAAGACAGGTCAGAGATTGCTAGGATAAATATAAAGTCAGAGAGGAGGAAACCTCCAATGGATTTAATGTGGCAGATCAACAATAATGGCCTCAGCATAAACAGACAGAAGGGACTTGCCGCTAACGTGGCTAATGTTTATGGATATTACAGAATCAAAATGATCTTGTAGTTAAAAGCTAACTGAAGCTCTTGTTCTACCAGTGTTTGGCTAGGGCTTTGCTCCTACCTCTCCTGGCTGGAAAATCAAATGTACAGAGATTAGAAGATGCAACATGGAGATCATCTCCCTCTTAAGCTCTTTATTACAGCAGAATAAAGATTGGCTGATACACAGCTGGGTGCAGATTTTGGCTTTAGAAAACAGTTCTCGTTTGCTTGACATGTAGGTTTTAGCTACTTTAATATTACTACAGCTAAGAATTTTCAGTATCTTCCTGGGTTTGGTTTGAAGGACCAATAACTACAAGAACTGGTAGGTCAAAATACCCTATGGGGATTGGATGGACGGTTTGCTGAAATTCCTTACTCCAAGAGCCTTCGATCCATACCCATACATGGTACAAGGGAACAGCCAAGACATATCCCAAGTAACATCTATTTAAGCTGTTTCTTAAAGACTTGCAGAGCTAGGGTCCTTCACATCTTCCTCAAGCAGTCTCTTTGAACACTTCACTGCTAGAAAGTTCCTCCTAGCAAGAATCTTCCCTGCTGAAACATAAACCCTCCTATTTCCTAAGTACAAGATGACAGACTGTGTCCTGATTAAACCCTCCTTTGCATGACAGGGTGGCTTTTTTCTTTTTACCTATATGAATATTGTTAGCCTATCTTTACCCACTGTCTTCTTGAAGCTTTTGTTTTCATCTTCTCTGGACCACTTGTTATTGTCAGGGTCATCCTTTGGTTCTGTCCATATTTTCTTTCAAGACTCTCATTTCAGATCCCACAGTACTCTCACACCTTGCCAATTCCTTTTCGTCCATGCTGCCCTGCATTTTTCTTTATTAACTGTATAGCCTTGATGACTTTAGCTGGAAATCCACTCCCCAGGTCCTTGACAGCAGAATTGCTCTCCTAACATCAGTTCCCCTGCTGTACTTACACAGTGGATGGTTGGGATTTTTTTCCTGCCAAGTTACAGGACCTTTCACTTGCCCCTGTCAAATTTATTTATATCTGGATGCCACCAATTTGTGGGGATCCTTTGGAATTCTACCAGTCCCAACATAGAGCAGCTCCTCACATCTTCGTGTTCTCTGGAAATTGACAAGGCAGGCTGCAGTCTGTCATTTAGGTCTTTATTGATGCAGAGCCCTAGTTAATATTGTCTTTCACTTTAACAGAGTTAAGTCTCTTCATTTAGACTGTGCTCCTTTAATTTGCTTAAGAAAGTGTCACTAGGATTTGTCATTTGGCAAATGTAAAAGCCAAGATACTCAACAAACTCCTTTATCTTCAAAACTGATCACCCCATGGCAGACTGGAGTTAAACTGATTTATTCTGACACTGTGCATTAGCTGTTACTTATCTCCTTGTTGTCAGCCCTGTGCACTCCAAAGGATGGCAACAGGCAGAATCCTGGGGTGGGATGCCAGCTGTAAAAACCTCAGACAGGCTCTGCAGCTCCTTTGAGAACTGCTGGATGCCTGTTAGGGTGGACAGTGATGGAGGCATCATCATACTTCAGTCACTGCTACTGAGTCTCTCCCCTGGAAAAGGTAGTTGGAATTGTGAAGCCAGGGGCTTTCTTCTGGAATAGGTATGAAGGACACAAGCAGCAGAGAACTGGAGGAGCTCATCCGATGTCTAGGAGGAAGGCATGGGCAAGAAGTTAGGAGGAGAAGGCAGCAAAGTCATTTTGGAAGAGGTGGCTCTCTGGACTCTTCAAACATTTGTGGATCCACACCTCATTTAGCATTAATTTCTCCCTACAGAGAGAGACAACCTGTCACACCGTTTGGATTTTAATATTCCACACATTTCAGGCATATTTAGGCCTTTTTGATACCTGGAGAGGAAGGAGAGCCACTGGCTTGGAGGTTGCACTGTCATTCATCCCATTAAGGTTGTCTGGGAACTAGGAGTCAGCTGATCAGGTTATTGCCAGACATTATCAAGCTGTCTATAATTAGCTTTTTACTGGTGAGAAGCCAGAAAATCCTCTTTGTTTGCAAGCTTGGACTATAGAAAGAAGAGAAATATTGCATGGAAGAGATTGTTTGGAAACTGCAGATCCTAATTAGTGTCTCAGCCTAGTAGTGAAGCTTCATGAGGCATTTCTCTGAAGGAAAAAAATAATTTAAAAATGCTTTAAGTCCTCTTTTGAGGAATGCTGGGTTGCATTCTTGAAAGCCACAGCACACATGGGGCACAGCAGATATGGATGCTTTACCACCTCTGCTCTTTGCCCTTGACATAGGCTTCCTAACATTCCTGCATGTTACACACCTTTTGGTGCCAGTCAGGATTGAAGGTTTAACACAGGCTAAAACACAGGTTAAAAAAGGGGCTGTGCCATCCACATGTAGCCAGTACAGTCTGCACACTCAGGATCAGTAACTTCAGAGGGGTTTGGATAAGCATTTTGGTAGGCCAGGTCTTTGTGTGCCATACATGACAGTTACTGCAGCTTGACTCCAAGGTGACTTTTAATCCAAGACAGCCCCTTCACATTTTCAGCATCATCTTATGAAACACATTTTACCTTGTTTATTTTAGAATTATAATTTAAATTATCAACACATGGCTGAATTTCAGTGCCATGTAGCAATGGTACCCTTTTTTAATTCCTCCAGTGTAAACTGTAAGCTTCATGTGCTCCTTGTGACCACCATTTACACAGACTGCAGCATGTGGAGATTATCCATTATCACAGACTGGTCTGGGCTGGAAGGGACCCCAAGGATCACAGAGCTCCAACCCCCCTGCCACAGGCAGGGCCACCAACCTCCAGGCCTGGAGCTACACAAGGTTGCCCAGGGCCCCATCCAACCTGGCCTTGAACACCTCCAGGGACGGGGCAATGCATCCCTTAGTGCTGTGGTTAAAAGATTGTTCTCTATTCTAAGACAAACATTTTACTTCCTTCCCTCCCCTCCCCCAGCTTATTTTTTTTGTTATATCCCAAGATTTTTTTTTCCCCAAATGCTTAAATCAAAGCAGAACTTCTCACTACCACATTCCTCTTATGAGGAAGAACATCACCACGAAGGATGCCAAGGCTTCTGAAGTACCAGAAGTATGAGACTCATCCTAAGTCTGCCCTGTTATTTCTAGTCTTAGAGAGATTTGGGAACAAAGTCTGTTCAATGATATATAAAGGTCTTAATCAAATGTCTGAATAAAACCCTGAAGCAGTTATATCAAAGCATCAATCATGTTTTCCAAAATAGAACCAGAGCAAGAATATGCACCATCTTCCTGCAATTTAAACAGATTTTGAGCAAGCTGCTGGCTGCTATACTTAGGGTGAGATCATGTCAAAGCAAAGTATTTTGCAGAATTTAATGGTGGTTATTTCTGGGAAAGACACTATCAGTCTGTGAAAAGCACACTGAGTTCATAGCAGTTGGAGTACCTGGTACTTCCTAAGGAATAATCCACCGAGGCTGTTCAACTCCAGTGGTGGAGTCAAGGATAAATATAGCAAAGAGGGAATATCCACTTCAGGTTTAAGCTCTAATGGACTTACCTACTTCTCTCTGCTCTGCAACCAAACAAATCAATGTGTGACAGCTTATTTCAGTCTTAGAAGTAGAAAACAAAGGTCATTTGGATTCAGACCCTTTTGCACAAGAGTGGTTCAACCACCTGACTTAACCATTAGTTCTTGCATAGGGGACATGCTTCAGTTTCCAAGGAAGCTTGCAAGGGCTGGCTTTCAGCATTGCAGGTTAGTAACCCTTGGTGAGTACACTCAGCAGAGAAAAAGATGATTCAGAGCAGAAATGGGATAGTGGTTAAGTCATCTGCTAGAGGAGTTACTTTCTTACACACCTAGGGAGACTGGTTTCCTCTGCTGGGATTTCACAGCTGTAAATGCTCCTCTTGGTCCTCAGGCTAGCTGCAGTGCCTCTGCCTTCAGCACCTTGTACCAACCTCAGCTCCTCCCTCCAGACTTTGCCTCCTCAATAGACATCAAGCTCCCACTCGTTCACCCCTTTCACCACCCCAGCAGTTCTGTGCCTCTGTCCCCACGTGTGTTTCCATCCTGCTCTCCTTGCACAAGCATCTGTCTCCCTGTGTCAAATAAGACAACTCCCCCAGCTTGGTTTCCACTTTCTGCTCTTCTTTCTTCCTGTAAACAGGTATTTACAAATACCTGCTTTTTCCTGGGCTGGATTGTGCCCAGGGTAGACTGAATATGGTGTGGATTCAGGTACTAAATTCTAACACATCTCTGGAGTACTATAGGCAGTACTGTGGTGGGTTTATCTTCAGGTTATCAGTTGGCCAGCTATAGGTTACTCTGAGAATAACAGAAGGCATCTGCTCCACACAAATTGCATCTGCCAGATTTCAGTTTGCAAAGCCAAAACTATGAGAGGGCACAAGACAAATCTAAAGAGACAGCCACCAGAAATCTTTCACAGGGGAAAAATAAGATAGGGTTCCCCAGCCTGGTTTTCAAAACAATACCTGAGCAGTCTTGGCTGACATTTTCCAAAAAGCAGACAACACACATGGAAAACTCTAGTCCAAAAAATTAAAAAGACTAAGAAATTTATAAGCAGCTGACTCTACAGTGGAAGGCACAAAGCAGACCTAAATACAGGCAGTGCTATCTGCTTATCTGGGTGACAGCAGACTGCAAACAAGACATTAGTTTGTGCAATGTGAACTTGCAACCCAAGATATCCCTGTAGGGCAAGGGCATTCTCATCTCCCAGAACAGCAAATTCCTGTTAGGAGTAAGGCAACACACTGAGCCCCAGAACATGCCACAGGGTAGGGATGAGCTAACGCTGCTGGCTCATGCTCTGAAGTGTTCTGTAACATGGACAGGTCTTGAGCCTGGCCTACAGCAGGAATTCAGCCACTGGTGTAAACTGTTTGCAGGATTGTTCTGGCATGCAGATTTACCCTTTGGTGACAGTTGCCACATAGGCAAGGCCTTTGATACTTCTTCTCAAAATCTCCCTGTTAAAACCCCTATGTCCTACTTCCAGGCTTAGTTCTTAGCTCAGCCAAAATCAGAAGTCAGAAGTTTGAGCCAAACTCAGCTCTTTGTATAGCCTGCAGAGGTATTCACACAGAAGAGGTTTCTCTGGCAAGATGTGAACTGACAGCACTTTCCCTTGAAGTTCATTTTGAGAGCTCAGAGAACAACGATACAGGTGAGGAAAGCAGGAAATATACAGGGTTTTTTAGTAAGAGACTCCAGGCACTTCTTTATGCAGGCTGTTAGAAGATGGAGTGACTTGATCCGCATCCCAGTGTACCAATGCAACAGGCAAACACAAGCTTTTCAGGCTAGCTAGTAATTGCAGCTCAACAAAATCCCACTATAGAAACAGTGATGTTCCTTGAACAATGAAAGTAATTAACCTTGGGGATGAAAAGACTGCATGGATCCTTTCTCACTGGCACCTATCAAGCCTAGATGCCTTCCTGAAAGATGCTCTGGATTTCAAAATTAATTCAGGATGCAATAAGTGAGAATCCCAAACCCCCAACTACCAGGATTTTAGCTGCAGCTTCCCACCACTGCTAACCACAGCTCTTGATGAAGGTTAGAAGCATAGATACATTTTGGCTCAACAGGAGCTTTAATCTTTGTTTTGTGTAACCTTGTGCTGAGCAGGGCCACATAGATTAGCACTCATGGTACAGTTATCTGCTGGTACCAGACCTGTACTGCATCTCTCAAATTGTTGCAGCTTCATGGAACTGACTGGCATAGATAGAGCCCACAAATTAAAACCTAGAAACCTTGGCTTATCATTCCTCTTATGAGAAAAGTGAGCCAAACATCCTATTTCCTTGCTTAAACATCAGCAGTCAGGAAGTGATGGATAGGGCCCCTCTATTGGAGCTAATGGCATTAACCTCCTCCCCCTCCCCATAGCATATTTCACCCAGTAGTTTCAAAACAGCTTGTTTTACAGCAGATGGGGACTCTTCATCACCATGGGATATAAAAGGCTTCAAAAATTAGGAATTACTTCTTGCATAAGCTGCCCCAGTAAATCAGCTGCCAAACTGAGAATGATAACCAAGTATGATGGACAACCATCACAGGCTGAGGGGAAGCAGGGTGCCTGACATTCTGAGCTGGGGAGATGGAGCCAGTAGATGCTTCATTACCCCGACAGTGAGACCTGCAGGGAATGGGTGACTATAGGTTTGGATCTGAAACTACAGGGTACCCTCCTAATCCAAGAGCTACCAGAAACAGTAGTGTGTGGGACCAAGCCCATGCAGTTTCAAGAAAGCAGGAGAAGCTGGATAAACCTCTATTCGGTCTCTAACTGAGCATTGTTCCTCAGAAGGATTCACTGGAGGCCTATTATGAACCAAGAAGGAGGGTGATGAGGGGTTTGATGTGGTAAACAAACATTCCCAGAGATGCACAAGTCTGTTTAGGAAAGCAGCATGCTTTCAAAACAATTCTCCCCTGACTGAATTAGGTATGAAGCACACGGATCCCATGGTTCATCCATTTCTGAAAGCAGAATTACTAACAGCTTCAGTATTTGCACTGAATCCCAGCCCATTAAGATAATTTCAGTCCACCAGGAACAGAAAGCACGCACCTCTAAATATTTATAAGGAAGATATTCCCTCCAGGTTCATTTCCATCAGGCACTTCCAATGCTGGCTCTCCAAATGGCCAGCTCTTCCAGCAGAACTGTTTCTGCATATCCATCTGCTTGCTTTGTGTGGATAAACACACATCTCCCACTAGCCATGTGGGCCTGACTCCTCTCTGCCCAGTGCACTGTTACTGGGGATGCCCTACAGAATCTTTACTGTGAGTGTGAGTCATGGAAAGAGCCTGGCTGGGTATCTGGAACCCCGTTTGGGTTAATGAATTAGCAGGATGTGGGAGACTTTTCTTTTAAACCAATCCATGAAGCAAGCCCAACATGGAGTGGCTGAGTTAGTATACATCATTAGACTGCCTGTCATTTTTCAGAGCTATTTCTGTGACTAACTGGAAATACCAAGTAGTAAATGAACTGAGAGACCAACCCCAGCCCTAGCTGCTCTGAGAGGCAGTTTGATAGAAGGGGAAAGGCTGGATCAGATCAGCAGCACACAGAAAGCTGCTGCCGCGGCTGTAAATGCTGCTGGTCAGCAGATAAGCAAAGCAGCCCTCTTTCCAGGGCTGGGAAGCCAGCAGTAAATTTACTTTTTTAATAGCTTTGTAAAAAATACAGGAAAACAAGGCACAGTCATTTCAAGCTCCATTAGAAACAGAGTGAGAAAAATCAATGTTTGACAAATAGGAAGGGACAGATTCTGGATGTGGAAGTGCCTCTAAACTTCTAGAAACATCTGTGCTTTTTAGCTGGCAATCAAATAGCCAGCAACCAGATCCCTTTGAAATAGCTATGTGCTTTAGTGGCAGGAGCTGTTAAAATATATTGAGAGCCCATCACCAAAGCCAACAAGACAAAGCTTTCATTACTAGTTTCTGCATCACTCAACCAAACATACCAACAGTGGGGCTAGATCTGCAGTCCTTGCTCAACACATCCCTGCCATCAGTTCTCTACTGGCCAAAGCCTGTTTATGATCATTTCACTGAAGCTTCAAACACATACTTGGGTTAGGAACCTGTTCTGTCCACATTAACTGATGATCAACTTGGACAGATTTAGTTCGGAAGGAATCTCTGGAGGTCACCTGGCCTCCGGCTCGTGAGATGTAAAGTGAGCTACAGGGAGGGCACAGGGCTGACTTTAATGGTGGAGGGGGAATGAAATCAAGAAGAGTATCACATTCCTGACCCAGCATCATATCCTCTCAGCTGCAGGCTGCAGTTACTAGGCAAAAAATGGAAGCCTGGCTGCCCATTGGTGACACCTGAACTGTGATGACTTGGATTTCTAGGAGCAGCAAGTCTCCCCCTTGCCAGAGGCACACTGAGTAGCACCACCTGCCATGGGAAATTTCTCTCCATGCCCTGGCACTTGACATTGCCAGCCTCTGAACTGATCCTTGCAGCAGCATCTTGCCTTCCTTCCCCAAACTGTGTCATTCCCATGGTTTCCTTGGGTCACAGCACCAGGTGGCCTTGCAGACAGCACAACTTCCTTCATTTCCCCAACGACTGTGACTGCACCATGTCCTTGCCAGTGTCCCTCAAGCCATTCCTGATGGCCAGTAACACCTAATGAAGCTTAGCCCACCAGAGTAAGCACTACAGTAAGCCACGAACACGGCTGCAAAGTGTGTCTCAAGGATTTCCCTCTATTTTACTCCTAGCTGTGGGAAACTCACTATGGGTTTTTTTTAAATTCAGCTCCCTGACGTGTATGCAACAATTGACCTGCAGCACAGGGTCCCTAGCATGCTGTTGCTTCCCTGTACTTACCTTTCCCTTTAGGAAACCAGCACACCTGACCTCTCAGGGTGAGCTTGCATTGCAACACCGTACAGAGAGCACACAGCCAAGCACATTCATTCCCTGTGCCACAGCTCCAGGTTTCTCTGATTCACTAGCAGCACCTTCCCTTGTTGCCACCTATAGCAAAGCTCCATACAGGACCTCCTGCATGAAAGGCAGTTACATATTGCAAACCCAAGAGCCTTGGATTAAGCCAAATACAAAGCTCAGTCCGCTTTAGTCTCAGATTATTTGTTTCACTGCCTGTTCATGCCTGATCCACAGAGGGATGTTCACATTCTCATGGTCCCAGTCCCCCCAGGAGCAAACACAGCCCCTTCATCGTGCAGGGCTGAAAATAGCAGCAGCTGGTATTTCAGTTGTGAACAATCGGGTTTGGCAAACAACCCCTGTGACTGCACCCTTTCTGAATCACGGGGCTGAGTCACTTCCCTCACCTAAGATGCTCTCTTCCTCCATGCAGATTGCAGGAGCAGGGAGAAATACAGCACTAACCTTCTCCTGTCTGTCTGTCCCCCACTCCCATCCCCTGCAGCTTGCCTGCTCCAGGCGGAGCTGGTGAACTACGAGCGAGTCAAGGAGTACTGCCTCAAAGTGCTGCAGAAAGAAGGAGAGAACTTCAAGGCACTCTATCGATCGGGGGTGGCATTTTACCACCTGGGTGACTTCAACAAAGCCCTCTACTACCTGAAAGAGGCACGATCCCGCCAGCCCACAGGTATGGGGAGAGGGGGAGTGGGTATGTGGCTTTGCACTGAGCACTTCTGCTTTCCTTTTCACCAGACTTGGTCTGTCCCTGACTTGGTTGTGCTCATTTCCACAGGGATGAGCATGACTCACTGTATCCTTAGCTGTATTCCCCTTCAAGCCCTCTCGTAGCACAGCAAGGTTGCAGTCCCCAAAGATTAACAGCTGCCAAGGCTGCAGCACAGCCTGGAAGATGCCAGTATTGCTGGAATGCCGCCTGTGTGGAGAGGTCCCTGCCTCTCCCTCCTCCCCTGGTTTATTTTTGAAGGAAGCAGCAGGATGAGGAAGAGTGCATCCCAACCATTACATTTTCTGACTCTTCAAAACAACCTTCTGCTTAGCAAAGTCACGACACTTTGCAATCCCTGATGGTCATGCCTTCCACCATCTCAGTAAAGGGTTAGTATTTTAACTTGATCAGACAGAGAAACATTTATTGAGAACATTCATCAAGGATGCTTCAACTCTAGCCATAAAACCAGCCAAGTACTTGTCATCTGCATGTCAAAACCCAGCAACTCGTTTTGGAACAGCAAGGAAGTTACATATTCAAGGAACTTGGCCTTGCCAGAGCAACCACCTTCATGCTAACCTACCCATCCTCAGAGGAGGCCACAGGACAGAGACAATGCTTTTATTTTTCAAAAAGAGATGAAAACCACCCTACTGTTACAGACATTTTTAATACACAAAGAAAAGTTAAAGGATCACAAGAAAGCAAAAGGGAAGCCATGGGCAAAGAAAACACCATGGAGCAGCTCATCCACCTGAATCCAAGGGAAGAGCGCGAGCCTGGGCCCCAGCAGAGCACCGTGGAGCTGATGTGAACTAGAGAAGGCAAGAGAAGCTGACCTGGCTGTGCTCCGTGTCCCACAGGAGAGCCAGGCAGGGTGCCCTCCTTCCTTTCCACCTCCCATAAGGGTGCCAGGTCCCATCTGCCATGCTTAGCCTTAGGCTGCAGGCAGTCTGACAGCACAGCTGTGCACCCCACATTCCCTGAGCAAGTGTGCTTAAAAGCTCAGTTTAGCCCGTTTTAGTTTACAGCATGTCCTCCTGCTTCCAGCCCTTGCCAGAACCAGGCAATGGAGCAGCCTAGGCAAGAGCAGAAATAGCCACTAGAAAATAAGAAGTTGAGGTTTTGACAAGACTCAGATATAGAAGAATCCTTTTAGCTGAACCACTTTGCTTTTTTTTCCCCTCTTCCAAAAACATATGTATTTTTGATCTTTCCCCACCCCCCTCAATGATTCTATTTGTTTGGTATCCTTCATTGCTTCCTGAAATAAGTACTAATTTATTCAACAGCCACAGCTTCAAAAACAGCTTTCAGTTGCTGGAAAAAACATACTAGAAAGTGTCTCCAAAGGCCCTTAATGTATACAGAACCCAGTTCTGGCCTTCAGCCCTGCATCAGAGACTCTCCCCTGTTATTATTAGACCATTCAAGGCCATTGCTCCACTCTATTATTTATGATTACGGAAAGCTTGAAGAGTATTGGGGGAAAGAAATGAATAGATACAGTAAGAAAGGAAGCAGCTGTTACATCAGTAGAAATCAGGTAATACTTAGCAAGAGTTATGAGGCCACCTGGAATGAGCCAGTGCCTGCACTTTCAGTGGAAATAAAACATTTAGAAAACAAGAAAATAAAGATCAGCTTTAGTCAGAAATGCTCTGTTAATTTACATCAGTGTTTCAAGAACAGGCTGAACATAGTCCCTGAGAAGAGTAACACCTATCTGATTTACCAAGATTAAACCAGGCATCTTCACTAAAAGCACCAATGGCAGCCTGAAGGACAGGTCTAACTGCAAACAGGCATGCTGCTATTAATGGGATAAAAGCAGTGAGGAAAAGGAAAAAAAACCTGTAAAATGCACAGATTTAGTTCATATCATTGCTTTTTGTTAGAAGCAAATTCTCATTAAGAAAGTTGAAAATTCTTAGTGAAAACACTGAGTTGGTGGCAGCCAGTGAGTGACCCTCAGACAGGCGTTTGCTTTGTAGGCATCTGATAGTGTCCACTGTCTCCAAGCAAACAATACAAACCCAGATGGAAATAACAAGCAAACCACATGACCCCCCAGTATGGAGAGAGAGAGGAGCCACTGGTAAGTTGTGCAAAGCAGGAATTCCAGCCCTCTGTGAACTCAGAGTCTAGAGGCTGGTACAGCATGGGCAGCCAAATAGATTCCTTGGCTTCAAGCATCCTTCTGCTCTTTCCAACTAGTGGGGCCACACTGTTGAGGTGGGAACTGGCTGGGATGGAGAGCAGACCACCAGCTGGACAGGTAACACCACACCCCCATGGCTGGTCTTTGCTGGCCCTGCACTGATGTCCTTGTGTTAGGATATCATGCAGGCAGCACACACAAGCCACGTTTCCCCCTCTGCATGGAGCAGGCACATGGATAAGCTCAGGACCTGCCTTCCCAAGCACCTGGGAGCAAAATCCAGGTTATGGCACCTGCACAGCCGAGAAGCAATTGGACTCTGAAGCTCCAGGAAGAAGCAGAAGTGACCTTTAAGATGGCAGGAGGTCATTACACATAGACACAGGCACAGTCCTAAGAGCCAGGAGACCCATTCCCATTACAGTTTTGCCAGCATCTCTTTGGGTCTGACTCCTTGTTTGAGCCATCCTTACCTGTAATACCTGTGTCAGCAGAAAGGGATAATGCCTTCCTCCTTGAGACAAGTCTTCTCTTCATTAGCATTCACAGTTATCTTCAAACCACTTCTGCAGGCTAAACTAGTATGGTGCAACACCATATGATGGAAAAGCCCTGGCAAAGACAAGGCTCCCCTTCTGCAAGGGGAGCACTACCCTCATTATTCCTCCTGAGCAAAACAGTGGTCCTCAAAAAGGAGGCAAAACAAGCCAGAGCCTGCCTGTGAGATTTATAACTAGCTGGCAATGGGAGTATCTCCCCACCCTCTATCAGGCTACACCTTATTTTGCACCTGGCCTCCCAGGGGTGTGGGGATCTTCCAGGTGAGTTGAGTTGTGCCACTGGCAGCTGGCCACCCTGCTGGGAAGCCCAAGGGAGTTGACAACCTTTTGTTGCACAATTACGTCCCATTGGTCCCCGCAGGCTCAGGCAGGTGTGATCTCAAAACACATCTTTGCAGTTACACCTGCACTGGGCAGACATCCCAAACATGAACCTCAGCAGTGGGGACGTATACCTCAGCTGTAGCCCACCCAAGCCTTGAAGGGCCCAGGGCAGTGCTTGCAGCGAGGTGCAGCCAGCACACCGCTGGCCTTGCCTTCACACTGCCTGGGAGTTAGCTGCTTGCCTGCTGTGTGCACTGATTTCATTTTAGACCTAAAATTCAGGGCTGCCCACCCCCCAGCAGAGTTTCCTCACTCCGGGAGGCTGTGCAACGAAACCCAAGTCTGGTTTTTAAAAAAATGCTTTAAAATTTGCTGGGCTGGTAGGAACTGCTAATGCATGAGCAGCCCAGGATGCTGGTGCACCTTGTCTAATGCAAGTGACAGCACAACTGGGCTCATTAAGAATGTCCCAAATGGGGCATGATCAACTTAATTGCTGGATCCCACTCTCTGGATGTTGTCCCCAAGGATGCCACAACTGATAAGGATGATGCAGTTGAAGCTGCAGAAGACTTAGTCGGGAGACTCACCTCCCTAGAGACAGCTTGAGAAGTCACAGCAGCCTTGCCACAGCCCACTGCTACCCCATGGCACCTCAGATTGCTTTCTGATGATCTAATAAAGAACTATTTTTCAGTGGTGCAAGTGGCTGTTTTGTTGCCTGCTTTCTGATACCACATGGCTTTTGCCACGATGTGGTTGCAACGTGTGTGGGAAGTCACCCTCGTGACAGTAAATCAACATGATTTGAGAAAGGATTGACCATGGCTGCAGAATCACAGGGTCTGTCTGGAGACACTTCTTTGGAGCAACTGTGCTTCAGGGTAAACAGGTTCCCTCATTGCTCACATGTTCTGTGGGCTGTGTTGATGCACAGAAATACTGGAGGGGAAAAGAGGGTTCGGCTTGCCACCTACACGGTGCTGGGGTCCCACAGCTCTCTACAGGGATGAATCAGTGGTTCTCTGTCCCTAGGAGCCTCATTAAGCAGGACAGACAAGGCAGTATGCAGCATACAGCATGTGACAAAAATGCAGGTAAGAGTGTCATGGTAGAAGAACTTCCAAATAGGAAATTTAAGGAAAAGAAGGTTTTGTGAAGGATGCGCTTCCCAAATCAACTTAGCATGGCAAAACATGAGAAGAGTGAATGACAAAGGCTGTAAAAGGAAGAGGAGGGCAAAAAGGCAGAGCGTGGCTGTGGGCAGAATGCCTTCAGGGGCTTGCACATGGGCACTGGAGGAAAGGAAGCCGATGGAGAATTCCACGGGGACTGGCAAGGGTGGCCTGGGTAGTTTCAAAGAGTAGTCAGAAGATAAAAGCTAGCTGAGGTAAGGCTGTGAGACACAGGGACGGTGAGTACAAATCAGGCCAAACCCAGAGCCTTGTTTGAAGCCCCTTCCAACTGATGCTGTTCCCACAGGCAGTGCTGGAGCCATGTTGCTCCCTAGGTGATGCACCAAGGATGAAGGTGCAGCGTGCCCGTCTTTCACGGTGAGCTGTAACCACCCTCTGTGTCTATGTGTGCTCTTTCCCTGCAGATACCAATGTCATACGATACATCCAGCTGACAGAGATGAAGCTCAGCAGATGTTCCCAGAGAGAGAAAGAAGCTTTGTGAAAATGAAGCCGCTTCAGCTGAAGTGCCCAAGGGGGAACATTTTCTTCCTAGAAGCCCATTTGGTGGATTTTCCTGTTTGCTCTGCCTCATCCTCATCTCCTCATCCATCCACTCTCCCTTGCTCTTTGGATCCCAGTTTTGAAACAAAAAAAGAGACGTAGGCGCTGGCTATGGCTGCTTGCCAAGCGTGGTAATACCCCTTCCCCGTGGCAGGAGAGCACAATGGCTACAGCCAGCCTTGTTCCACGACAGTGTCACACATCTGGAGTAGGCAATGCCAGAGGGACCTTTCTGGTCCTGAGCTGACTGCCTATTGCCCTTAGGGAAGCAACCCCCAGAACAACGACTTCTTGACCAGGCAAGGTGGAGAGAGTTTCTGCTCCGAGTGATCACTGGAGCTTGGAAGAGCTAAGAAGCCAAGAGAGCCACTGGTCACGTCACAGGGGATGGCAAATACCTTTTTACCATCAGTTCCCTCTGCCTGCTTCTCCAGTGTGTGTTACGGGTCTCCAGTGAGAGCTCACATGCTCCCAGTCTAATGGCAGTGAAAACTGTTTCTAAACATCCTTTTAATGAAAGCACAGAGCATCCTATGAACCCCCTGCAGAGCTGTCCCAGTGCCAGAGGAGAAGGCTGTGGGCTCCCACAGAATGCTGAATGGACTGTGAAAGCGTGGTGTACAGTGTGAGGGAAAAACTGTGAAATAATTCATTAAAGGCAAATAAAAATTATTAATAGGCAACAAGTCTAGGCATTGCTTTTCAAAGGGACCTCTTGTGTCCCCTGTGGCCAGACAGGCAACAGTGTCTAGGTGGGGGGCAGCACAGGGTGGGGAACAAGGGACAAGAACTCCATTCTTATCTTGGCTCTGCCAATGTCTTGCAGTGTGATCTTGGGCAAGTCACTTAGCCTCTCCGTGCCTCAGTTTCCCCACCTGTACACTGGGGATAATACTACTTCCCTACCTCGCAGGGGTGTTGTGAGGATGTATTAGTTAATGTCTGTAAGTAACAGTACAGTGATGTACAGTGCTAAGTATTATCAGTACATTGGATTGAGGTCTTGATTCTCCCACCTCGTGTTGGTGCTTCCTGTGTCCTGTTTTTTTCTTTTGTGGGAGAATATGGTGCTGACAGAGTAGGACCAACAGCTTTGGAGCCTGTTTCAGCACCCCATAGGGCCTGTTTAGACCAACTCCAGCAGCCTGGTCGCTTCTAAGAGCTCAGGTTCCTTGGCTTGAGGATCCTTTCATGAAACTGCCAGTAATGGGATCAGTAAGTGCCACAAACACGTTTCCCATGTGACTGACCCTCCCATGGCCCACAGGGACCTGCTCCCAGTTGCAGGATGTACATGAGTGGTCTCATCGTATTGTGAAGTGAGTGTACCCAGAGATACTTCACCCAACCCTCAACTGAAACGTGGAAACTGAAACAGAGAGCTGAACAGGCAAAGTTCAGACAAATACTGTGTGCTGTGGGGCCAGCAGACGTGGTGTTGGCAGTGGCATCCCACATTCCAGCTGTGGTATCTTGCCACATTTTTCTCCAGCCAAAATTAGAAAGAGTTGGTAAAGAAACATGAAGAAAGCAAATCTCTGTTGTTGTTTCTGAAAAAAACCCTAAGTTGGATTCTTTAGTTCAGGGTCACATCTGTCCCACATTGGGCATGGTGAAGAGACTGTCTTAAAGTGGTGTATAAATCTCTGACACAAGGTGGACTTACATCAGTTGTGTAGGTCCTACACAGTTACATTACCTCTGATGGTGCCAGAGGTTCATGTTCCTCAGGTGGGTGGTGCAGCTGCTTCCCAAAATTGGGAATGCTGCATGCAGCTACAGTGGAGGAAAGGCCTGCGTCCTGGAAGAAGCAGTGACATTCTTCAGGTGGCCCATGGCCCATCAACAGCAAGCACCTCTGCCAACCACTACACACATATGAGCAATAAATGTGGGTATGGCTGCTGCTAGGGCAAGAAATGAGTTAAAGAGGACAAATAAGGAGAATTCCCTAAGTAACAACTAGAGCAGAAAGAAAGGTTAGGCAGAGGTGTGCTCGGGTGCAAGTCAGGTGTACCTGGTACTGTGTAAAACACAGAGCGAATGCAATTTAGGTTCACAGGTGCATGCAGTCTTCCATATCCTAAACACATCACAGCAAATTCAGAGGTGACTCCCCCTATTTCGTATTGCTCACAACAGTTCATCCCACTGCTGTGTCTCTTCACTAGGAGTGAAAGGACACATCACCACTTCTGCTGCCTGTGTCAGGGGAGTAGGGAAGAGCCCTTGAAACTTGCTAAAAGGCTTTGTCTTCTGCAGATGGAAAGAGAAGCCACATTTGACTTCCAGCACATCAAGGGGCTCCTCAGCTCTGCACTAAGTCTAGAGGCCCTAAAAGACCATGGGCAAGTTTATCTCCTGGCCATTGCTGAATTTAAGAATACACAAGGGGGAAAATTGTGGTTTTGTCCAAGAGCTGCCTTACAGGAAGCAGAACAAAATAAGGATTAGCTGTAAAGGGGAGAACCTATTATCAAGCCCTCAAGAAAGAGGTCTGTGCATACAAGACCCTCCAGAGTCCATAGTTACAGTTACCTTTTCCAGAGAGTGGCCCTTAAGAGCCAGATGTGGAGGTGTGGACAGAGGCCTCCCCATCCCACCCAAGTTCCCCAGCCATTGCTGTGGGGAGGGAAGGACACTGTTAGCAGCGGTCACGTCCCCTACAAACTGATAGTATTTTTCAGAGCAGCAGTCAAATGACAACATTTGGATACACACCCTGGAAGCCAAAACCAAGCAAACAAGGCTTTAGCTCAGCCAGGTGGTATATGCACATGTCTTCAATGTGTGGGACATAGGGGAAGGAACGCAGGCCCTGCCAGGTTCCCAGCAGGGCTAAAATGTCTCCAGCGCCCTGGGAAGCGAGCCCGTTCGCCCAGCACATAGGAAAAGAGCAGGAACAAAATGACATGGCAGATGCCAGGCAGAGCAGTGGGGAAGCTGACAGCGAGCAAGAGCTTCCTTTAAGGAAGGTTTAGATTAGATATCAGGGGGAAGTTTTTTACAGAGAGAGTGGTGAGGGGCTGGAACAGGCTGCCCAGAGAAGTGGTGGATGCCCCATCCCTGGAAGTGTTCAAGGCCAGGTTGGATGGGGCCCTGGGCAACCTTGTGTAGATCCAGGCCTGGAGGTTGGTGGCCCTGCCTGTGGCAGGGGGCTTGGGGCTCTGTGATCCTTGGGGTCCCTTCCAACCCATGCCATTCTATGATTCTATGATTCATTCTATCAAATGTGAGAGGGATGAGCTGATCATGGGATAGGAAATAAAAGGCCAAATCCAGGTTCATGGGTGGAATGAGAATTGAACTAGAAAAAAACCTGGCCAAAGGTTTACACACATTATTTGCAGTTCATAACAAGTCATGGTTTTTAATTGGCAGGGTACACAGCAGGAAAAAGGGCAGTAAGATCAGAGGTGATTTTCCAGCTTGGAGAGGGCAAAAGAGGGGGAGGCTTCCTTCCTCCAGCACAATCATTTTTGAAAGTGTGAGGAGAAGACAAACACATGCTGGCTGCAGAATATTTTCCAAATGTGTGTTAAGCATTGCAGTTGATAAAAGTGGCCTGGACAGGGTGGAAAAGTCTTTGTTTAAATTAGGAAGAGGGTATGACTGGTTTCCAGAACTGACAGGAAGGGGGAAGGTCTGGCTCTTCTTGCTTGCTAGTGAACGCACGAGCCTGTGAGATGAAAAGGAGGATTTTGAGCTCAGAGCAACCCCCTTAGCTGTGCATCTCCATGTTGCTTTCCCAGCCATTCTCTGCAAGTTTCCACTGTGTAATTGCTCTCCCTGATGTGCAGTCCAGCAGGCCCAGGAGTGGCTGTGTTCTTGTGATGCTTCGCCCAGGCTCTCCAGAGGCTTTGTCTGCATTGCTTGCTTTATGCTCAGTCCCTTGAAGATACCCATTCTCTTTTTCCAAGTGACAGGAGAAGGGAAGGGGGGGGTATGCACTGGGAAAAGGGGAAATCAAACCAAATTCACACAAAACCTGCTGACCAGCCCTCTTCTCTGCTCACTTCTTCACCTTTCCTTCTGTGCCCTGAAGCACACTGATGTTCCTCCCATGTCTCTACTGTGAAACTCCTTGCCCTGCACAGTAGTTCAGAGGCTGGGGCAGGGCTTACTTAAGGAAGAAAAGCGGTGGGTCAGTGTGCCACCCAGGTGCGATGCTTGGGAGGGTACAGTAAATTATAAGGTTCCTTAATACTGCCCATGCGTTTGCATAACCAATTAGTAGGACTTTGTACTGCTGCAGCTGGTATAAGATAGCTTTCAGAGATTGCTCCAAGTTGATCTTCCCAGGAGTTCCTCAGTTACTAAATGCTGCAGGCCATACTACCACACCACCAGCAGCCTTGATGCTGCCTCAGTGAAGGTAATGAGAAGCCAAGACGCCCTCTTCAGCTGCTGCTGAAGGAAGGTACATTCATACTTAAGAAGATGAGAGGAAACCTGTGGCAACACAGGACGTTAGCAGCCTGTGAAGTGAAAGGGGGTGTGAGTGGTCCCACAGATGTATGGATGTGGAAAAGCCCTCTTGTGCTTCCTGTCACAGCAAGGGTTCAGCTCAGGTTCTCTTTGGCTGGAGAGCTGGGCCTATAGCAACTGTTTCCAATAACAGTTGTGGTGGGGGTCAGGAAATAGACTGTGTAGTGCCCAGGAAATTTCCTTGTTACCCTAGTTTCATGCTCACGCCTTATCCTATAGGAAGCATCTATTACCCTACATGGCCAGATAAGAGGGCGAGGAGGAGGAGAGGGCCTGAGGCAGGATTCAAAGAAATCAATAATGCCTTTTTCCTCCTCTTCCTAGCGCCAACCACACAGGAGACATTCACTGAACAGCTCCCAAATCTTCTTCTAATACATTCAGCAAGGTGACAATGGGGGAGCAGAAGGCTGTTCCCCTGAATTACCCCCTCTCCTTCACAGCCAGTGCTGCCTGTGTGCCAGTGGTGCCTCTGCCAGGCATGGCAGCCAGCCCTGGGACCTCCTATTTCCCTGCTGCCCCACTTTGGACAGGCTCCAGATCTGCTCCTTGCCTGCCACAGCTGTGCTGCAATGCAGGCATGCGGGATGAGCAAGCAGATGGATTATTTGCTTCTTATGTAGCAAAATAAACTGTGTTCAGTGAGGGAAGATGGTCTAGCTGTAGCTGTGAGCCTCATCTATGCCACTATTCAACCACAGCAGTGGCGGGTGAAGCTGCTCTACAAGGGAGGGTGACTTCACAGGCCCTACCCACAGCCTTTCTCCTTTTCTTGCCAGACAGGGTTTATAAATAGCAGCAGCTCTGCAACAATTACCTTGCACAACTTTTGTTTCCTTCCAGAGGGCTCCCCTTCACTCGTCTTGCCTGCCGGGCAGCATGAACCTGTGCCAGCTCGTAGCTGCCTCTGGCAATTCCCCATCACTGGTGAGGAAATAACCCATAATGCAGCCAGGTGGAACTGGCAAGGGCATGAGGGAGTAAGAAGAGGACTTCGGCTGAGGCTTTGGGGCCAGATCAGCTCCTCACAGAGGCTGTGCCAGCAGATCCGCAGTGATGAGCCGTGCCCCGGCACCCATCATACACGGCACTCACAAGAGCTCCCCGTTGCCCACCGCAGCCTACTGAGGTGATGGGAGATTAGCTCAGAGGAAGGGTGAATCATCAGTGTACTCTCTTTGCTATACTATTTTCTGCCCAGAGTTGAGCTCACAGAAGTGTACGAGCATATGTTCTCTGGTCTATTGTCAGAGCCACAGAACAAAACCGTGATTCATATGGAACTGTACTTTTCCTGTGTTAGACCCCAGCTTATCTCAGCACTGTAAAAGTTGGGTGTTAACTACCGTGAAATGCTGGCATCCAAAATGCAAAACATGGGCGCTGAAGATGACAGAGAAGCTTTATATAAAGAACAACTCTGCTAAGGAAGAAATAAATCACTTTGAAAGGAAGGGAAAGAGACTAGGTCACTAGTAACAGAAGCTAGGGTTAATACTAAATCACCGCAACCAGAGATTTTGTTTGCAGCATTTACAGAGATGTTCCTTGGGGGGTGTGTGTGTGTGCACATGTGGGGTACAGCCCTGGGGGCAGACATGTGCCAAGCAGAGCTGGACCAGACTTTGTCCCCCTATCCAGTGCATCCCACAGCAGGACTAGCTCAAACTTCACCGGTCCTGACACCTTGTTACTAATAACTCACTTGAAATGCAAGCAAGGCAAATATTTGGTTACTGATTACTGCTTTCCTGAGTTCCCAGTTCTGCAGGCTTTCATCCGGCCGTGACTCTGCAGCGGACATTGCTTACACTCACTCCCTGTGGAGGGAGAGGAGGGAGAAGAGATCCAAAGTGAAGTGAGATCTGTGTTGAATGTGAAAAGGCTCATGACAAATCAATCAAAGCAGATCCATTTCACAGCTTGGGATCTTGTTCGCATGAGGAAAGAGAACGCGAGGATCTCAAAGGAGAATTTGGGTGGGAATAGGAGGCTGTGGTGAGCTGGGGGTCAGCCTCTTCTCACAGATAAGTAGCGACAGGACATGAGGGCATGGCTGCAAGTTGAGCCAGGGGAGGTTCAGGTTAGGAACTAGGAGAAATTTCTTAGAAGGAGTGGTTAGACATTGGAACGGGTTGCCCCGGGAAGTGGTGGAGTCACCGTCCCTCGGGGTGTTCAAGGAAAGGTTGGATGAGGTACTCGGGGAGGTTGTTTAGTAAGCAATACAGGTGGTAGGGGGACAGTTGGACTAGGTCATCTTGGAGATCTCTTCCAACCTTAATGATTCTGTGATTCTATGAAAAGGAACAGAGGAGAAAGAGACATAGATATCCATACCTGAAAGTCTGAAGGGCCTGGCAGGAGATCTGGCTCCAGGGCAGAGGAAGGGTTTTTGGAAAGGGACACACAACAAGGAGTGAAACACAAGAGAAAGAGGAAATAGAGAAACGGGATATGGTAGAAAACTGAAAGGATGGAGCTGGTAGCAAGTATTCTCATCTGTGACACAAGTAAGACTATTGACAAGTAGGACTTGGGCATCTGAGTGACCAGACCCTACCATAGCTCTGACCCTAGAAATGGAGGGAGGAAGAGTGAGATGGATATCTTCTTGAGGTCACAAGTAGACCTCAGGCAGTGGCTGTCTGATGGACCTTTAAATGCCGATCCCTTTCTTTTGCCTTTGTATTGCTTTCCATATAGTGAACCAGGAGGCAGACCAACCACCTTGCCTTCATGTGTTTTTCAACACACAACAGCAGCATTGGTGCCAGGCCAGGACAACATACATAGATAGGGTCATCATTTTAAGACCTGTATTAGCTGGAAGTGGTAACCCACCTTAATTGTGTGTTTTGGGAACAGAATTATTTTGAGACCTGAAAGAAAGGGAACGAGAGCTTTTTTCCCCCAAGGCTGATAAGGGAGTTTGATTTTCTTGATCACTTCAGCTTCCAGCTCATCTGCCAAAGTTTCCTATAAAGCAGGCTGCTCTTGTTACAGTTTGGTGTGGGGACATTTTTGCTGTCAATGTCTCTGCTTCAGCAGTGATTCAAACTCAGATGCAGTGCCACCTTCTTCCTCTCCCAGAGCAGTATCTTTAACTCTTGTTCTAGACAGAAACTACTAGAACACAACAGAAAAGTACCAGAATGTGTTTTAGTAGCCACTGGGGGAAAAAAGTACATATTCAGATTACACAGAATAAAACAGAGGGCCTGTTTCTCTGATTTTGCTTAGCAAAGACAGCCAGGGGATTTAAAGTTGGGAACACAAGGATTTTTCACTTTCTTAACCAAAAATGGATGGTTTACAGCCAATCTGGCTGCCAGCCTTATTGACATTTTCTGATGGCAGCCCAAAGCAAGCAGCTTAATATGGACCAGAGAAGCCTCAGGGGAAAGTCAGGGCTGGGGGGATTATGGTATCAGCTCCCTGAAAAGAGCTAGTGGTAGGGCTACAGGCTCTGCAGACTTCCTTCATTTCATGCAGCAACAATACTGGGTTACAGCAAATCTTTTGGCATCAGATAAAACCCCATCTGTTTCATGTTACCTCCTACAACTTCTGGTGAGAAAAATGGCCACATGCAAATGGTATATTCCTTCACACAGAGCTGGTCTCCTGCACCTTGCTGGGGCCAAATTAGATCCAAGCAACAGCCTTCTGAATTCAGTAGGCCATCTCTGAGGCTTGGCTGCCTGTTGGGAAGCTATAAATATTGACTCGGAGAGAGCACAAGGCTCATTCCCTGAAATAAGCTGAGCAATCCAAGACGCAAACCCGTTCCTGGGGCCCTTCAGGTGGCCTCTGGGTGAGCGAGATACAGGGGCTGAGCCAGGATGCTCACAAAAATTCAGGTCTCAGCATCAGCTGGGATGTGTGACCCATTTGTGGTCCAGAGGCCGATCTCTGACATCAGGTCCACAAGCTGCAGGAGTGGCTTGTGAAGCCAGGGCTGACCTCTGACTGGTATATCCTCATTGCTAACAACTCTTACGGGTTTTGACTCCCTCAGTCTTTCGTGCTGGGGCTGCCCTGTCAACCTGAGGAAGAGGTGAAGTCCCTGTTTCTAAAAGCCCTTTAAACCCTGAGTAGTAAGGACTCCAAACACCAACAGGCAAACTGTAAAAGTCCACCAGGTTTTTTTGAATGTTCATGATTCAGAGAAGCTCATCTCATCACTTCTTAAGGATCATGGCAGGCAGTGCTGCCTGCTGATGTATCACACAGGCCTGGGCTTTCACGTAAGTGCAGAAAAATAGTTGTCTAGTCATTGGCCCAGCTAAATGGAAGGGCTGAGCTAGAGAAAAGCCTGCCTTGAACATCACCAAACCAATATGCCACAGCAGCCCTCCAAACCTAAGTTTTCATCTCAATCTGGCAATCTTAAGTTGCTCTTCAGCACTTAAGGCTGTCAGTCTGGGAGATTTGATTCACTTCTGGAAAATCATTTCCATATGAGAAAAGCTGAAAAGGTGTGCACAGGAATAGGGTCTGACTCTACAGATTACAGGTAACTGCACATCTTGACTCTCAGATTAGTGTTGTTGAGAGACATCTCTCTCATTTCCCATGTTCTGGGACAGCCATTTTCCATTCTACCTGTTATTCATCTAGAGACTGTAGCAGAGCTCTGGGCATCCCAAAGGTTTCCATCTCTCTGATTCAGTGTCAGATGGGCTCAGTTTACTAATGAAAGATGACTGTCTGAAGAAAAATGGGATCTCTCCATTTCACTCATCACCGGTAGAAATACAGGTTCCCTGCAGGGACTTCACAGCTCTGTTCACGATGAGCAAGCCAAGCCATGTCATCTCATCTCACTCCATGAATCTGAGGAAGTACCAACTCTGAAAATAGGCCTGGAAAAAAATCCTCAAGAGAGCATCTACATCACCCCACTGCCTGAAGGCAATTAGGTCAGATAAAGTTAAACTGCTCCTGAGAGATGTTTATCTAACGTGTTCTTAAAAGCTTCCTATGGCAGAATACCTTCATAGATGGCAAATTAAGAGATGTTTTACTAAAGCTTAAACTAAGTATCATTTGCAGTGATTTAAACTAATTACTTCTTGTTTCAGCTGCAGTAGATATGACCCAAAAATTACTCTCTCACTTTGCAGCAATTCCAGATCTTTGCAAAAGGCTTTTCTCTAGGACTGTGGTCCTTCAGCTTCCATCAACATTTCTGCAACTCAGCAAGTTTTCTGTCTCCTTGCTTGTTCTCCTCACTCTCCTCTGGATTTCTTCCAGGTGCTTTACATCTTTAATGGAGTGCAGTGCTGAAAGTAGGACAGTTCTCCAGGTGTGGTCTTCCAGCACAAGATAGAGCATTATTTCAGAAGATCTAGATATGATAGGCCTACTTATATATTCTTTGCACTAGCAAGACATCCTTGGCTCATGTTCAAGCCTTACCCCAGACTGCTTTGACTCATCCCAGTTTTTCTTCTGCTGTGTCACCATTAGATCCTTTTGTATCTGTGCAGCCAACACTCCTTACTGAGTTGCATCATGTTTGATTGACAAACGATTTGATTCCAGGAAATCAGGCATCAGAATTCTTTTTTGATCTGCATCTCTCTGCTTTTTTAAAGGATACATGTGGTCAAATTTTAAGTTAAAGCAAAAGTAAGACTTGGCATAAACGTTGTTGTGGCTTAGCCCTGGTTGGCAGCTGTGCACCCCTCCTCCCCCAGTAGAATGGGGAGGAGAATCAGAAGGCTGCAGCAAAACTTGTGGGCTGGGATAAGGACAGTTTGTGAGGACAACAAATAACAACAAGGATACTTATAAAAGAATGTACAAAGTGGGTGATAAATAATGCAATTTTTTTGCTACCTAGAGCCTGATGCCCCCAGCCCACCCATGAGCAGCAACAACTCCTCCCTGGCCAGCACCCTTTATATGCTGAGCATGATGCCATGTGGTTCCACATGCCAGTTAGTGTGTTGTTCACCACACCCTGCAATTTTTTTCCCCCAGCATCCCCTAGTCAGGCATAAGATGAATGGTTCTTTCAAAACCTTCTAAGCAGAGGTCATAGAACCACAGAATCTCCTGAGCTGGAAGGGACCCATAAGGCCCATCGAGTCCAACTCCTGGCTGCACACAGGGCCAGACAAGTCAGAGCAGGGCACTGAGGGCATCGTCCAGGCGCTTCTCAAACTCAGCCCAGCTTGGGGCTGTGACCACTTCCCTGGGGAGCCTGTTCAAATGCCCGATGCCTCTCTCAGTACAGAACCTCTTCCTAACATCCAACCTCCCCTGTCGCAGCTTCATGCTGTTCCCTTGGATTCTATCCCTGGCCACCAAAGAGAGGAGATGGGCGCCTGCCCCTTCGCTCCCCCTCATCAGGAAGCCACAGACCATGATGAGGTCTCCCCTCAGCCTCCTCTACTCCAGGTAACAGACAATGCAGCCCATAGATCTGAATCCCCAGCTCTCCTGGGTGCTTTGTTATTTTAGCAGCTCATGCACCTTACCATGAACAGAAAACCAGAAGATACTCAACAGAACTGGAAAAAAAAAGAAAAAAAAAGAAAAAAAATTGATACAGTAAAGATTATACTTGGATACTCTTCTTCATAGAAGAAGATAACTCACAGGTAGTGAGTAGCTCAGTGTCATCCAGAAAGACATTTGCTTGCTGTTTGCTCTTTCCCAATAGTAGAAAGCATATACAACAGAGGACTTGGTTCGGTAGGTCACAGGATCTGAATGCACACTTTCCAGTGTTTCCTCCTTTAATGAACACTGAAGAAGAGTGTCCCACACGAGTGGCAAGTAGTATGAAGTTCCTGCAGGCACTGAAGTGAGGTTAGTGGTCTCTTAACATCACTGAACATCTAATTCCAGGACAAAACCTGCTTTGAATTGGTTCTGATACTCTATGGGAAACCTCTAGAAAGAGCAGCTGCTTGGTTACATCGAACCAGGCTGTAGGATACTGCTAGAACACCCTACCCATTGTAGGCTCCATGCCCAGGCTCATGTTAAAAAGTGTTAATTGGTGAGACCAGATCGTTGCTTGCAGCGTAGGTAGGTTCCTTGATCTCCAAAACTATCAGTCACGGCATAAAGGCTGCTACGTGTCCTGCTATGTGAGATCTTCAGGCAAGCCTGGGTTCCAAGTTAACCTTTGAATTGCAGGTGAAGTGGCAAGGCACAAACAGGAAGCATCCACCTTCATACAGACTCAGTGTGTCCTCATAACCCAACTGGGTGCAGTTCAGCTTCTGCCCTGAAATAATGCAAACACTCACCACTCTTGATGGCAGCAGGTTGCTAAAGACATCTAAATAAATATTAAGTATACATGGCAAATCCAGGGGAATTTAGCCTGAAAATGTGGGCTGGATCAAGACAAATGTTGGCATCTCCCCATGGCACTGAAGAAATAATGCTGATTAAAGTAGCTGAGGACCTGGCAGATGGCTACCTTGCTGAAAAGTACCCCAGAGTGGAAGAAAAGTTGAGTGGAACAGTAGAAGCTCAACTTCTCTCCTAATTCTGCAGCTCTGTTTTACTTGGCCAGTGTCAGAGAGCTGTGCTGAGCCTCATTCCTTGCTGCACTGTGCTAGCCCATCTTCTATTGCTGGGTAGGGAAGAATTCAGCAAATAATGTTTCCAGCACGCTCCTGAAGGGACTCTGTGAGCATGAAGTATTGTTGCTGCTGCAGTTAGAAACAAGAACACAGTCTGCTGCTGAATAATTCATTCTATGTGAAAAACAGCCAGCGAGTTGTTGAACAACAATGCTGTACAATGAGCCATAATTACAGAGTGGTTGCAAGGAGCAGGGTACAGATGGAGCTCTCAGGTTGGCTGGCGGTGACGTCAGGCCACAGACAAGCATGGATGTGTGTCAGGCTGAGTACCTAATGTTGAAGTAACCCTTTGCCTTTAACCTTTGAGATATCTAAGGACTAGGAAAAAGTTCTTTACTCTGAGGATGGTGAGACGCTGGCACAGGTTGCCCAGAGAGGTGGTGGAGGGCCCATCCCTGGAGATATTCAAGGTCAAGCTTGATGGGGCCTCTGAGCAACCTGATGTAGTGAAGATGTCCCTGCTCACTGCAGGGGGATGGACTAGATGGCTTTAAAGGTCCTTGCCAACCTTACACGTTCTATGAGTCAATGAGACTATCTGATTTGGAGGGACCACCTCCGATGGTGAAAGGTATTCAATGTCCCCAGCTTTTTTGGCACCTGACCTTTCTGGTAAGACTGTAGAAGCAGTAACTAGTGCTGACCAGGCGGTCCTGACCTATCACAGCAATACTGCTTTTCTTGACAGGAGGGCTGGGGGTGGCTGCTCATTCCCATGTTGTGGACACCAAAGCTTTCTGTGGCAGTTTTGTAAAATGCCAAGGACATTCCCTACACTGGAGTGCTATTTGAAAAAAAGATACCAGCATGCAATGTGGGTGCTCTAGAGCTTTCATCATCAAATCACACAGGAAACCTCCCTCTGCTCTGCCTTGGGAAGAAGACCCATTTTTAAGAGACTGAAAGGCAAAAGTCCCTCCTAGATCTCTGGCTGATTCATGTTGTGAGCCAGATTCAAGGTATGGGAAGCCTGGAAGATATCACAGAACCGTAGGGGTTG
>VZTU01015902.1:0-15612 GCA_013400835.1 Zapornia atra
TTGACAGTGGGATGTTGTTTTTTCGCCTTTCTTTTTGTTTTGTTCTATTTTTCCCTTTGAAATTTGGTAGATTTTCAAAAAGGAAAACAAGCAATCCCACTTCTAATTTGTGCCAAGCATCTAATTGTAAACCTCAAAATTTAGACTCTTCAGGGATAATGATATCTACTATGAGTCAAAATTAATGGAATTTAAGATAGCTCCAAGTCACCCCACTGCTCTACTTAATGGTGTAAATCTTGGACAAGATACCAGTTGTACTATTGAATTTACAGGGTTTTTTCAGGAAACTTTTATTTTCTCTTTCATCATCTATATATTGCTATGTTTATTTAAGTGATTTCCATTCTTATATTTGAACCTGTTGGAGACTTGTAAATACAGAAAGAAAAGGAAGAAAAGAAAAAGAAAATATCTAAGGAGTCTTCATGTTAGGGTCTTTGCTTGTTTGTTTTAAGTCATAATAGTTATATAAATACAGGTAGCTGAAACTTAAGCACAAGCCCTGGCATGTTTGTTGGTGCTTCTGGTAAAATACAATCAGAATATTTGTCTTAGCTGTCCTGTGCTGGCTCTTGACTCATCTTGGGAATTTAGTCTTCTAGGTTAGGGTTTGTTGTTTTTTATAGGATATGGGCTTCTTTTTTTGGGATCTACTGCTCAGCTTTGTCTTCAGCAGTCTTCCTATGTTATGTGCCCTTTCCTCCTCTTTTATACTCACCCTGTTGGGAATCCTTAGTTGGAGGTGTGCTCAGATATTACATATGCTTGTTATATTTGAACTGCTTAGCTTTATTGACATGTTTTAAACTGAGCAATATAGACTCTAAGAAGTGTGTGTGTAGAGGGATTATTTTATGGAAGATTGTTCTGCCTTTAATGCAGTGCTGGATATCTTTAGCAATGGTTATCAAAAATTTTCAGGCAAGTCTAAATGGACCTCCAGAGTCTCAGGTTGCCTGACTTTTTATGCCACAGACCTAATATTAAACTTGTGTTTCCTATGGATTTTGCTCAAGTTCTGATTTAAAAAGAAGAAAAAAAAGTCAAAGTAGAGCAGCAACAAAAAAGACCCCCCACCACCAACCTCTCCCCTCTCCAATCATATATTTCTTCAGTGTTGCAAAGAAAATATAAATCTGTGGAAAAACATCCATAGTGGATAATGCATATTGATCACAGTAAACCAAAAATAACACTTCTCTTTTTTCCTCACCATTAGACAAATGGGATTCTGAACAATCATAAAACCCAAGAGCTGAGCATAAACACTCCAGTATGATAACTCACACCATTTTGTGTGAGATATAAAACTTGTTCTTTTGGAGTATTTGCAGGCAGAGACAGCGAATCAGTTCTACTACACTAAAACATCAACTTTTTATTCTTTTGCTGCATACACTAGAGCATACAGAACAAAAAAGAAAGTATCTCACATCTCACAAAATTTCTGAGCACGAATACAAGCCAACACATTAATTACGGACTTATAAAATCGGTATTAATATTTTTTCTGATATAGATTCTTTTTTTATTGCCACAAGTTGCCATAAATTGCTCATTAAACTTCAAGCAATGTAATGTAACGCTTGCTACCATTTATAGGCAATGCTCTCCAAAGTATAATTAGAGGGAGTATTATGACACAGAACAATGGAGACAATTATTTCTGAAGTTTATTAATGCTAATTAGCATATGGCATCTAAGACAGCTGCTGATACTTCATTGCTAAATACTGAGGGACTAATTAGTGTTTGATGTTAATTAGCTTCTTCTGCATGTGCATTGTCCTTAGACGCATATGCACTGTCACCACTGGGCTATTAAAAATCTGGCCTAAGCCTTCTCACAGTGGCAGGATAGAGCATTTAGGAGATTTTGCAGGCTGTACAATACAGCTCTCTAACATGTCCTTAATAGCCACTATATGAGCTTTAACAAGACAAATTCACAAATTCTCATTCCAGTACTTTACTAAATTTATTTTAAAAGTGGCTGAATAGAGTAGATATTGTTCAAAAATGACAGTTTCTTGCATTTTTATTGATAGAAATAACAGCCGGGGAGATTAAAAAAAATCACATATCATGAGCTGAGGAAGAGGGAAGCACAACAGGATTTCACAGCATTACACAATGCTATCTGCTATTTAATCTCTTTCAGTCTGAGTACAGATAATCAGCTGCTTTTTTTTTTTTCTCAACAGAGATCCCTATTCTCTGTGTATTATCAAACATGACTGTTTTACAAAGGATTTTTGGAAGTTGAAATGCTATTTTAAAAAAAGAAAACAAAACCAAAACACAAAAAAAAATAAAGTTGTCTTATCTCTAGCTAGCAAGCGGGAAATAAGCATATCTTCTTTCTTTGTTAACAGATTACTTCCTTTACACATGAGGTTATTATTTTAGATCAGATTTTTTTTCCATGGCATAGTAGCATTCTGGTGACAATTCCCTGTATCAGTTGTAAAGCAATATTTTTTAGTAGTGAATAAGTATTGGCTTTAGTGGGGCCATATTCCTATAGAATTTAAAAAAACCCCTTATTTCCTTAAACAGTGGGAAAGGGGCTTAAAAGATTAGATCACAGATGCCAAAAATAAGCCAAGAAAATCAGAGTTTGCTACTTAAATCTTTTGTGTGGGTCATGATTGCCCTTTAATATATTGTGACAGCAAGTATCTGGTTGAAACTTGAAAGATGAGAAATGATGAATGACAGGAGCTGAGAAATTGAGTACCTATCACACAAGATGCTAAAAATCAAGTCAAAATAAGGGCAAAAAAAAAGTATGACAACATAGGACCTCAGCTAAGGAGTGAGGAAGACTTGAGGAGGATTTTTGGTGACAAGTGTTTGAAAAGTATGAAGATTAGCATCCCCAACTTGATCTTGAGTTAGGTACACTTGCCCACAGAGTTTCTAGCCGTAGATAAGACCTTTGATTCATAAAATTATTTTCAAAACTACAGCTGACTTGTCAGATATAAAATGAATCTTCAACTAGCTTAACTTTGTTGCAGCAGCAACGTCTGAGGTTATGCAGGGCTCCTTGGCTATGGTGAGATAGTTAATTATTCTGTTTTCAGCTGGGATAGAGCTAGGTTTTTTTCTAGTAGTTTGTATAGTGTTGTATTTTGGATTTAGTATGAGAATGATGCTGATAAGACACTGATGCATTTAGTTGTTGCTACGTAGTTGTAGTGTCTACACTAAGCCAAGGACTTGTCAGCTTCCCATGCCCTGCCAGGTGCACAAGAAGCTGGGGGAGCACATCCAGGAGAGCTGGCCCAGGCTGGCCAAAGGGATATTCCCTACTGTATAATGTCATGTTCCCTATATAACTGGGGAAGCCAGCCAGGAGGTGGGATTGCTGGTTGGAAACAGACCAGGCATCATGGTTTTTTATTTTCCTGTTGCATGTGTGGAGGAATTGCATTTCTATATATACCACTTATAATAAATATATCATTGTTATTGTTATTGCTATTACTATTATTGCCATCTTCCTTTGTTATCATATTGAACAGGTTGGGTCTAAAGTAGTACTTAGAGGTTCTGGGATAAGAAAGCATATATCAAATATTGATGAGACCTGTGCTTCATGTAAAATCCAAAGCTTCTGAGATTTGTTCAGTCCAAAGGATTAAAAAAAAAAAAAGAAGGAGATTTCTGATCCATGAGTGAAAAACTAGTTCTGTTATTCCAGGTGGATAACCATATCTTTGATAAAAGATGATGTTTTGGCTGAAATTCAGTGAAATAAAAATAGTGTCCAAGAGGAAACTTAGCAAGGATGGATTAATTAACATGATTGGAAAAGCAAAATATCAATAAAAGCAAAAACGGACCTCTTCTAAAATGCATAGTGAAATTTAAATTGAAAATATGGGAAAAATAACACAGGGAGTAAATATAATGCAATGAACATAAAAACAAAGAATGTGAATGGGAAAGTGTGTGAATGGGAAAGCGTATGAATGGAACATAAGAGGTTAAAGAAATGGTATCCACTTATCTCTTGTGCAGACATTGTGGATGGAGGGAGTCTTACAGAAGCAGGATGGCTCTGTTTTGTCTAAGCAATGCAGAATGAGCACATCAGTGGTTTCTATACAGAATCTTGAAGGCCACAGTGTCCAGAGTGAGAGCAGTAGAGCAGATCTGCAACTACCTACACAGTACAGATGAAAAGGACTTAGTAGTTTTGGGCTCTTCATGTATTCTCATAGTAATTCCTCCCAAGAAACGTAGGCAATGTTGTAGCATAAAAGACACGGTCTATTAGTCCAAAGCAAAAGTAGGATATTTGTTTTCAGATGGACTCTGGTGTATACAATAATACTTTGCTGTAAATAGTAATAACTACTCTGAAAGCATTAAAGGGATAACATTTAGGGGGTTTTATGAGGTGAGTATATCTCTACAGAAAAAAGAACCCTGTAACTAGGCAGATAAATAGCTAACTGCAAAGGATAAAATTCATAACAGTCCAGGGAAAAGACCCCTGCTTACTAGACAATCATATTATATTGTAAAACTAAGAAAAAGTTGGACTTACTATACAGGCAAAAGACCAGACTAACACAGAAATCTCATCCACAGAGTGGAGAAGCTCTCAGTGGACAGTCAAACAGAAGTGCTATATTCATACTGTCTCAGTTCAAGTCCTTAGGAAAGTTATTCTTATCTGGGAAGTCAAGCCATTCCTTGATTCATTTTTCAAATGGAAAACGCTGTCAGGAATACATTCACTGATTACAGAAGCAGGAAGGTGGTAATCCTTCCTTATTTATGGTATAAAATAAAATTTAAAAAATGTATTTTCTTATAGATCACAGAATCACAAAATCACAGAATCACAGAATCACAGAACTGTAGGGATTGGAAGGGACCTCCAGAGAGCATCAAGTCCAAATTGCACAAGTAGGCGTCCAGACGGGTCTTGAATATCTCCAGAGAAGGAGACTCCGCCACCTCCCTGGGCAGCCTGTGACAGTGCTCTGTCACCCTCCCTGTGCAAAAGTTCTGCATATTGGTGTGGAACTTCCTATACTCCAACTTGAAGCCATTGCCCCTTGTCCTGTCTCCACAGACCACTGAAAAGAGGCTGGCTATTTCCCTCTGTGTCCCACACTTAAGATCTTTATAAACATTAATCAGATCCTCTCTCAGTCTTTTGTCAAGACTGAACATCCCCAGTTCTTTCAGCCTTTCTTTGTAAGGGAGATGCTCCAGTCCCTTAATCATCTTTGTAGCCCTCCACTGGACTGTTTCCAAGAGAAATAGTGTTGTGATGCAAGAGTTCTCAACTAGAAGTCACATCCATGCTTCTTATCATAATTCTTTATGGAAATGAAGAAATTCAGGCCTACACATCTTTATAATATCACTTGAGTAATTAAGGTGCATGGGTCTGTCTTTACCTATACTGTTGTGGTCTTGCCTCATCTGTTGGTGCCAGCAGCTAGGCACACAGACAGATTTGCAAATTAATTTCTCTGAGCATACATGTGGGATTAGGTGCCAAGCAAAACTTGTGTAGGGAAGGATTTCGCCTGCTTCATGTAACCAGTACCTAACACCAGTGACTTTTCTACATGTTGTGTGGCTACTTGTGCTGCCAGATCACAAGAGATCACAGGATGGATGGTCTGTCCCATTGTGTGAGTCTCATTTTCCTGTAATCATCATAATTCACAGAGGCAGCAGATAGGGAGAGGGAATTAGAGTGTAACTCTGTCATGAAGTGATAAGGGTTTCTGAAACCAAGAGATACTATTTTCTCTCCCTGCTCTAATGAATATGTTTACATATTTCTATAAAACAAGACAAAAAGCTTGTAACTTTCATGTTCACTGAGGAAAAATGGTCAACATAATCTTCAGGGATCCTGAAAGAGTCAGAATATTCGAGGCACATATAAAAAGCCAAATATTTTTTGTTTGTCTTCCTAAAATTTCAAGTCAGTCTCCTGATTTTTTTGACGACCTCTCAGTTGTCTTTTAATATCTTTTGTTCCTTTCAGCCTAGGAAATAAAAAGATGACGGAAGCAGGAAATGTGAGAAACCATGACAAAATCGACAAAACAGTGGAGAAGGTGGTGAAGCATTACTGTCCTCTGACACAAAAAGTGGCTAGTCAATGAAGCTGAGTTCTTTATGTAAAGTATAAATGCAGGAATTAGATGGCATGGTTCATTAAAAGTAATACAAAGGAATAGTTGTCTACTGTCATACCCTTCACCGAATCACAGAATCACAGAATTGTAGGGGTTGGAAGGGACCTCAAGAGGTCATCAGGTCCAACCCCCCTGCCAAAGCAGGCTCCCTATCTCATATTACATACATAGGCATCCAGAAGAGTCTTGAATATTTCCAGAGAAGGAGACTCCACCACCTGCCTGGGCAGCCTATTCCACTGCTCTGTCACCCTCACTGTGTAAAAGTTCTTCTGCATGTTGGTGTGGGACTTCCTGTGCTCCAGTTTGCAGCCATTGCCCCTTGTCATGTCCCCACAGACCACTGAAAAAGGGCTGGCCAATTCCCCCTGCATCCCATTCTTAAGATATTTAGAAACATTAATTAGGTCCCCCCTTAGTCTTCTTTTCTCTAGACTGAACAGTCCCAGCTCATTCAGCCTATCCTCATACGGGAGATGTTCCAGCCCCAAAATGACCCTTGTGTCATCTTGTTCTGTCAAGCCAAAATGCTTGTGAATATGGGGTAACAAGTTAAAGATTAAAATGTTTTCCTTTAATTTTATTGTTGAAACTGGATTAATAGTCAAACTAATATATTATTTTTATTATAATACTGTTGTTTCTAGTGTTCAGAATCAAGCCTCACAGTAGTGACAAGTATTTGAAAATAATTTCTTCGTTGATCTAATGTAATAGATCTAATTTTGAGTAAAATAAACCAAAAAACTCAACTTCCTCTCAAAACCGTTATTAGTGAGTGTATGTGTTTACTCATTGACATGTTCTCAGGCTTCAAATATATCTCAGAAATTAATCCTAACACCCTAAACCTGCCCATAAGCTGTTCAATTCATTTCTGTGGACAGCTTCTTATGACAATCAGTGACAGTTTTTCATAACCTGGAGACTAGTAAATGACTAGTGAATAACTGGAAGACTTCAGCTCAACAATTGATATATATGGCATTTTTAATCAAATTATGCCCATCTCTTCTAGAAGAATTATGCTGCATTTGCAACTTTGTTGTGTGAATGGTAATATTGTACATAAAATTGCTACAGAATTTAAAAGGCAAATAAATAGTTATATGACACTGGATATACTAGGGAGTTTAAACCATATTTTTAAGACTCTGAATATGTCTTATTATAGTCTAACATTTTTTCAGGCCATTTTTCCCTAGAAAAGACATATGAAAGTCAGGTTACCACTCAGTTTTTAAATCAGTGTTGACAGAAACTGTCCCACTGAGTTATGAAACATCATGAAAACATGGCCTGAAGAAGGTCTGTCCTGGTGATGATTTAATTTAATTCAGTGGAACTGGCTATTAAAATTACAGTCCATTCCTACACTACCCTGACTGCAGCTAGAATCAGTATTTTAGAGACGGGTAACCAGAGGGATGAGAAATGATCCACTTGGGACCAGATCCGCAAGTCACTCCTGTGTGAACCTCATTTTTGTTCCTGGATTTATTTTGCCAATAAACTCATAGTACATTCTAGATTTAGAAAGCACTGCATGACTCTGAAATGTTGAAGAAAATACTCAGTTTTGATATTCCCTTCTGCTTTGTTTATGTGAACACTGTCACCTGGGCACATGTATATAATATGCAATCACTAGACCAAATCCAAGTATATTGCTAAGTATGGTAGTTGGACCAGTGAATGCACAAAATTAGATTTTGCTCATACATTCCAGGCAAAATTGCTGAAGCATCATAAGAGCATTTTTGTGGTATATACCCTGGTAATATCAACAACAAACTGAGAGAACTGTAAAGTGGCAGTACCCTGAGCCTGAAGATTACAGCTACTCTGTCCATAGTTGAAAACAGAAGGAAGCTTTCAGTTTTTTGGGGAAAAAAAGAGGATTGGCTGCTGTTCACTAGTCCTGCAGAGTGCTTTATAGGCAGCTTCTCATACATCTTTGCAGCTTGAAACTAGGTAATGGAAAAAGAAGCATAAACCAAGATCTTAGAGGTGTTAAAAATCCAAGAAAATATCATTCATAAGTAAAGGCCTCATAAAAAAAGGCATTTAAGATACAAGATTACCTTCTAAAATGTGCATTTGACACCTGCATGTTGTGGTTTTGCTTTCAGTTTAGAAGACACTTTTTGTCATTTTATGGGTCTGGAAAACATACTTCTATTGAAACCAAGTCATGACCATAAAATTTTAAGTTTTAGTAAATAAACTGTATTTTCTGTATTATTATTTGATAAATTAATTGAGTTGTATATGTGGAGAACATAAGGTGACATCCGTATAGTGACTGATGTGAAAATTATGAAGTGTCAGGCACCTTTGTCAACAAATGTTCCATAACTGTTAACTCACTTTCCCCAGGATTTACTTGGCAGCTTCAAGTTGATAGTTCTTTAAACAAGTTAAAAAGAAAGAAAAAAACCCAATCTTCTATAATTTATGGGGAGAAAAGACCGCTAGAAAAAGCCAATTTTCAAGAAGAAAAAGTATTTGTGAACAAGAAGAAAACTAGTGTTGCTGAAAGTTTTTCCAGTGTAGTTCTAGGTTTTATCCTATGCTTAATATGGTCATGGCCGAGGTGTAAATCAAGAGAAAAGAGCTTGAAATATCTCTTGGATTTTTCTTTCATCCTGTATGTATAATCCCGTCCATCTGACTGAAACCTCTATTCTGTAAATTACTCAAAAATGCTGGAAAATATTTCCAAGATAAGATATCCTCTTACTCTGTCACTCAGCTTGATCACAAATTGCTACCTGTCCTCTTGTGTCTTCATCTTTTTCTTTTCTCTACTACTTTTATCTTATCGATTGTCATCCTGACACTTGTCTTTGTCCTCTTTTATCTCTAATGCTGACTTGGTCTTCCATCTAAAGTGAGAAAACAGACCACAAGGAGGATTGCTTACAATAGCTGCAAGTTCTGCTAACTATAGCATAGCAGTTGGAAGGCCTGTGAAAGCCAAAATCGTGGCAAAGAATCACATGGAATCACAGAATGTTAGGGGTTGGAAGGGAACTCAGAAGATCACCTAGGGCAACCCTCCTGCCAGAGCAGGATCACCTAGCTTAGGTCACACAGGAACACGTCCAGGCAGGTTTTGAATGTCTCCAGAGAAGGAGACTCCACAACCTCTCTGGGCAGCCTGTGCCAGTGCTCTGTCAGCCTCACAGTGACAAAGTTTTTCCTTATGTTCACATAGAATCTCCTATGCTCCAGCTGGGACCCATTGCCCCTTGTCCTATCATTGGACATCACTGAGAAGAGAAGATGGAAGCAAAAAGTTCAGGAAACACTAAAATAAAGTAAGCACTAAAAAGATTGCAATTCACAAGGGAAGAATATTTTTTATATTAAGTGTCTCACAAACAATAGACAGGGTTTAGGTTTTTTTGCTTGTGGGACATGATTCAGTGAGAAGTGATCATGCTGAGTGGATTGGTATAGGTGTAACTTAAGAGACAATTAATACAGCTTTAATATAAGAATTTTCATAGTTTTAAGAAAAGGCTAGTTTAAGAGAAAGCTGTAACTGTGTAAGCTGCTTGTGAAAGCAGAGCAAAACTTAACCATNGGAGTCCAGATAAGCATGGAGAAACCCGTGAAGAGCATGCGCTGAGAGAAAGACATCCAGCCTTCATCCCTGGAGACCACCAGAAGACCCCCTGAGTGTCACTGAGCATGCTCTATCTGGGAGGAGTTAATGTAAATGACTTCCTGGAGATAATTTGCATAACCCTGCCTTTTCTTAGAAATGATAATGAATATGTATAATTAATCTGTATAAATATGAGAAATTTGGCTTTAATGGGCGCACACATTTGGAGGAGTGATCCCCTGTGTGCCCAGTGCTGCAATAAAGGATACCTGCTTAACAGTCACCAAGGCTGTTGAGTTTTGATTCCGACTTTCCGAGGCATCAGACATCAGTAAGGAAGAAAAGGGTTTTAGAGAGTGTCTTGTCTCTTTCCTGCACATGTAACTGCAGTTGTAGCAATATCCATGATCCTCCTTAGGGGACCAAAAAAATGGGACTACCAGAGAGACATATTAATACATGGTGCATTATTACAATTTTTAGCAGCAGCTTCCCTGAAGTTCTCTGCAGCACAAATATAAGTTGTAAGTGGAGACTGACAGGCTGGTATTCAGTGGGATCTCAACACACTCATAAGTTAACCGGTGAAAATTCTGGTTTCAGGATTTTTTTCCTTATCCAGTTTCCAGTCACTTAGAAGAACACTTAAAGTAAGAAACTAGAAAAAAAAATAGATAAATTATAACGCTGAAGTTTTTACTGCTCTTTCCTCATCCTGATATGAACACTGCCGGAGTATTACTGAAGCATCTGGAATAGAATATTTAACAGAATATATACTACAATAGTTTGTAGAGCATGGTACATCCCTGGAAAGCCCAATTTGTGTTTATCACAAAAGATATTGTTGGACATATGTCCACACATTTGCTTGACTTAGAAAGAAGGTCTATATTAGTAAGATAAGCAGTCGAGCTGACTCATTGGTCATTCACATTATAGAGATACAAATACATACAAAATAACTTGGATCTTACCTGAAGAACATTACACTCTCCATATAGATGCTATGTTTTTAATGCAGATGTATTTCACAGTTGCAAATAACTTGTAATTAAACTTAGTGAAGCTGGTCTGATAGACGAGAGTTAGATCATCTGTAACTGCAGTTATTTATTGGCATGATAGGGTCTAGACGGGGGGGGGAAAACATCTACCGCTCTCAAATTCATCTTTATTCAGTAATAAGGGATAGTGAAGAGGTGTTACCTGATTATATTTTTTTTTTCCAAAAAAGAATAGGCATATTATTACTGTCTTCTCCCAAAAGTTAGAGAAAGAAATATAATTTGTCACTCAAGCATTGAAAGGACACATTTTTAATCTTTACATTTTATAGTAGATCAGAATTCACCATTATAATTACTTTTTTCTTGTATCTTTACTCCGATTGTGCCCTACAGCTGTAAATAATGAATTTCAAATCAACTATCTCAATAACAAATCTAATTACAGAAATACCTAAATTTGCCAAGAGTCATAAATGGTAAAAATGCCTGCAATTGAGCTTCAAAAGAATTATTTTGCTTCATGAATAAAAATAAAGAAAGATTTTAAAGATACTCATGTCAACTGAATCAGCAACAGCATAAAGCACCTATGGGATGCACCAGCCTTGGGCTTTTTAAAAATTTGTATTTCCCAGGCAGCCAACAGTTGGAATTGCTCTGCTTATTAAAGGCTGTTCGTTGGTTTGTCTTATAGCCTTCCTTGTTAAAGTTTTTGCATTTGTTCTGTTTGTTTTTGTGGTTGTTGACTGTGTTTGTTTTGTTTTTGTTTTGTTTTGTTTTATTTTTAACCTTAGTTTGGAATAATCAATGAGAAAATAATAAGGTTGGGAGCATGCATTCACCACAGAATCTTTTCTTGTGCAAGACCTAGTTATTGTACAGTAACAGTAGGAAACTACGAGGAGGTTATTTGGCTACTAATCAGAAGTGCAAATGAATATTAAGGAAAAATAGTTCTTTGGGGAGTAAAATGAAATACTTATTCCTCTTCCCAGCATACGTATTCTCATCTTGTTCCCTTTTTCATTAACTCCATCCTGCATCTTTCTGAGTTTTCTTCCTGAAGTACATTCCACTGTCATACTCTTTGACAACCAGTAACTGGAGAGTTAATGTTCTCAGACAGGCTCATTACTGAATAGTGTCTGACATAAAATTACTTTTCTTCCCATTTCAGAATGAAAGGTAAAGTCTTGTATTTTATTGTTCAGAATTTCTTAGTAACAGACATATTTTCTTCTTGGAGGAAATGGATTCTGATCAACTGATCAACTGATTAACTATTCCTGTTTAATTCATGATTTGCACTTACCCATGCCTCGTTAAAGCTATTTTTAAAGAGAATTCACCTTATGTCACCAGATCTGTAGAAAATTATAAACATTCTGATCCTTGTATGGTTTTGCTTCCTGTGATTAAAATTTTGTACCTCAGTTTCCTCTTTTGTTAAATTATTGGAGTATTATTGTGGGGTAATATTTTACATGTGTGAATTAGTGATTAATACACTTTAGTGTTCTTGGAAACATATATGACTCAATAGACTATTATTAAATAGTTTTATAGTTTATTTCTAACTCTCAAAGAAATAAAAAAGATGTAACTTGTTTTTCAATGCCTTTTCCCTACCTCAGGAAAAGGTGAATGTTCATGAAAGTGGCAGCACTCCATAGTGTGGTTCAGAGGTAGCTGCTTTGCTTGTGTGTCATGTTCCTTTTCTGTTGTTCAACCCTTCAGCTCTCTTGTGTAATTTGAGGGGGAGCCTCTCTTCCTGTGCATTTTAACCATTGAATACACATGTTCACTGACTAAAATAGACCAGATATGACACTTCTATACTAGTTTATAAGCAGGCAGATTTTCTGAGATGTTCAGTATGGCGCACAAAAATGAGGTGTAACTTTTGTTGGTTTTGGCTTGCCTCGCAGTTTGAGGAGAAAACGTATCTGAAGAGGGTGAGACGTCACTGCATGGATACCATAGTGAAGGAAAGTAAAATACAGATAGACTGTGACTGAGACAGTCCTTCAAGAACTATGTGTGAAACTTTAAACCTGTCTTAATGTGTGAAAATCTGTAGTATTCCCTAAGGAACCCAATATTTCCACATTCACTTGTAAATGTTTCCTTATGCATGCAGTTATTTGAAGCTCTAAAGACAAGGCTTGTTTTGGTGTGGGGCAACTAAATTGCTGTCAGGGGATTTTTACTCAAACTTCCTATTCAGTCCCTAATAAAGAATTATTTATTTTTAAAAAAGAAAACCACATGCTTGATGCTGCAGTCCTGAGGTTCTGAGTGATTTCACAGCAAAAATTAATTACAGGAAAAAGTATTACCTTCTAAGGTTAGGAATAGGATTTTTTTAGGGATTATTCATACTTACAATCCTGCTTTAAATTCAGGTAGGTTATCATGCAGACAGAATCACAGGATGACTGGGTTGGAAAAAAAAAAAATTAAGATCATCACGTCCAACTGTTCCTGTCCTATACTAAACCATACCTCTAAGTACCTCATCTACTCCTTTTTTAAACACATCCAGGGATGGTGACTCAACCATCTCCCTGGGCAGCCTCTTCCAGGCCCTGACAGCTCTTTCAGTAAAACATTTTTTCCTAACATCTAATCTGAACCTGCCCTGATGCAGCTTTGTGCCATTTCCCCTTGTCCTATCTCCTGTCACTTGGCTGAAGAGACCATCGCCCACATCTCTACAACCTCCTTTCAGGTAATTGTAGTTGGTGATAAGGTCTCCCCTTAGCCTCCTCTTCTCCAGACTAAACAACCCCAGCTCCCTTAGCCGTTCCTCATAAGATTTTCAAATTAGAAAGTTGACAGAAGTTTCAAATTCAAATATAGACTTGAGACAAATATAGATCTCATAGATCTTAGACACTATAAAACCTATTTTTTCTTCATGATAAACAGACTATTTAGTCTTTCCAAACTCTTAAATTCTAGAAATATTAATTATTTTTATTATTTTAAACTATTTTCCCCATCCAGATCTAATGTAATACACAACTCATCTCCAGGAATAATCAGTTTCCCAATCCTACTGCAATGTTTGGAAAATAAAAATGTAGATGCTTCTTATGTATTCCCTCCAATGACCAGTTCCTGTGGTCCTGTTTCTGCTCTTGTTCATAGAGAAATTTGACCTTATTTCTGAGTATCTTTTTATATAGTCTACCCTTTTACCTCCTCCTCAGGCTTTTAAGATCTTATTGCAGATGCACCTTTTTTCCATAAACTCAATCTACCACGTATGTTATAGCTACTTCTTTACATTGACTTTGTTGAAATAATGATGGAAGCAAAATCAATCATTCTTTTGTTGCTATGATTTGGTTTTTGAAGAAGAAAATAAATCAATGTCTTAATGCACTAATTGTAAATAATTTAATTTGTAAAGCAGTTTTTTAAATTTGCCTATGAGTAAACTATTCAGATTGGGATTTTTTGTCTTTTCCTATTTGAGATCCTTGTATATTTAGCCTAATACTAGCAACAATGACCCTATTGTTGACATATTATAAAAAGAATTGTCTCTATAATTCTTGTTTATTGGACTTTGTAGTGACACACTGTAGGAATAAATATGCATATGCACAATATACAAGCATGATGGTTTTCTTTATTGGTCCATTAAATATAACTTGTCTGAAAATGAGAAATTACTCACAGTCATTTACTGCATCTTTTCCTTTTCTTCTCCTATGGCAGTTAATAAGGTGAAAAATACCAACCAGCCTCTTCATTCCTGAAAACAGCATTTTTAGTATTTATTCATCTTATCCAGATATTACCACCAGAATTTGATGCAGGAATAAGCAAACATAACTTTTTTCTTTTTTTTTTCTGATTTCACAAACTTTAAATAATCAGAGAATAATAATCTTTACAGACATGTCTAATGTGTATTTTGCCTGCTATTTTAAACATTAGAACACGTTATCTCACCTTCTTTTTCTAGCAGATTTTCTTTTCTATAGCATAGAGCAATGGGATTTTATTTCCATTTTATGGTTGATTTTCGTTTTCTCAGCAAAATTACAAAACAGTCCATATGCCACCGCTATCTCTTCTTTACCTAATCATTTTAAAGTCCTGTCTCTTGATGCACTCAGACTTCTAAGAACACAACAGATTCCGGACTCTCCTGTGTTTTTGCAAATTATTTCTCTCTCTAGGCGCAGACAGGTCTAGCTTTCAAGCCACTCTGGATATTTTAAATTATTTTTTCTAGATATCTCTACAATGAGACCCACAACAAAATCTCTAGTTTCCTGGATTTGATCTTTGTTTTAATATCACCATGTAATGCCTTGGGATGCTTACACACTATTTTCTAATTCATCTGGTCAGCTTTCACTGCTACCTTGCTAGCTTTAAATTCCTGCAGTTCTGTAATTACAGTTCTTCATTTGAGACTAGTCCCGGGGTGGTTTCTTTCTGTATGTGAGTGAAAATATTATGTTCAGTTTTGCACCCTGGAGTGTTTTCGGCTGCAACTAATATCACTTATTTTAGACCTTTAGAAGCCCAATTGCATTCACGTATTAAGGACACACACATCCAATTTCACAGCTGGTAATTGAGAGGACAAAACAATACCTACAGGTCAAGGATACAAAGGAGAAGGATGTCTTAAAAAATTGCACAGGGATCTTGTTATGCAAAACAGTCCATAGGTGGTGTCTGTCAAAACTCGGTTCTGGTCTGACTTTGATCATTAAAAGAAGCTCTAAAGCACTGTATAATCTAAATTAGACAGCAAAAAGGTTATCTAGAAATT